>JAWQFJ010003229.1:22077-24577 GCA_034096865.1 Theodoxus fluviatilis | reverse complement strand
TTGGGATTAGTTGTGTGTGTGTGTGTGTGTGTGTGTGTATGTGTGTGTGTATGTGTTATGTGTGTTTGTGTTCTGTGTGTGTGTGCGTGCGTGTGGTGTTGTGTGTGTGTGTTTGTGTGTATGTGCATGTTTCTGTGTCCCTGTGCGTGTGTATGTGTGTGTCCCTGTGTCTGTGTGTATGTGTGTGTGTGTGTGTGCGCGCACGTGGATGTGTGTGTGTGTATGTGTGTGTGTCTGTGTCCCTGTGTGTGGTGTATGTGTGTGTGCCCGCTGGTGTCTGTTGTGTATATGTGTTGTGTGGTGTGCGCAACGCGCGTGTGTGTGTGTTTGTGGTGTGTGTGTACGTGTGCATGTGAGTGTGTATGTGTCTGTGTGTGTGTCCCTGTGTGTGTGTGAGTGTGTATGTGTCCCTGTGTCTGTGTGTGTATGTGTGTGTGCGTAGGTGTGCGTGTGCGCGCTTGTATGAATCCTTGTGTGTGTGTGTGTGTGTATGTGTACGTGTGTGTGTGCGCGTGTAAACGTGTGCTCGTGCGTGTGTTTTTGTGCTTGCGTGTGTTTGTGTGCTTGCGTGTGCTTTGCAGGTGCGTGCGTGTGTGCATGCGTGGTGCGTGTGTAAGTGTGTGTGTTTGTGTAAGTGTGTGTGTTTGTGTATGTGTGTGCGTGTGTATATTCGTGTGCAAGTGCTCGCCTATGTGAATGTGCTCGCACGCGCGCGTGTGTGTGTGTGTATGTGTGTGTGTGTGTGTGTTTGTGCGTGTGTCCCTGTGTGTGTGTGTGTGTGTGTGTATGCGCACGTGTATGGGTGTTTGTGTGTTTGTGTGTGTGTGTGTATGTGTGCGTGTGCGCGTTGGTGCGTGCGTGCGTACGTGCATGCGTGTATTTGTATGTTTGTGTGTGCGTGCGAGTGCGTGCGTGCATGCCTACGTGTGGGTATGTGTATGAGTGTGCTTGTGTGTGCGTGTGCGTTTGTGTGTGCGTGTGCCTGTGTATGTGTGTGTGCGCTCGCAAATACTCACATACATATAGGCCTATACATACAAATATACGAACAGCATAATCACACACGCACGCAAGCACGCTTATACACACACACACACACACACACACACACACAAACAAACGAACGAACACACACACACACAAACACACACACACACAAACAAACATAGACATACACAAAAACACACATGCGCGCACGCGCTCGCACGCACGCACAAACACACTCATATGCTCACACATTATCTCAAACTCACAGGCATACAAATATACAAGCTAACATGGGCTCACGAAATCTGTCTCCCTCTCGATCCCAGTAACTCAAGACCTCCCCGTTCTCATAACTTCTCTCGTCTCTCAAAAAAACCCTTCATCCGACCCGATATCTCTTCTCTCGCTCACTGTCTCTCCCCTGATATATCAATCCTCTAGCTACCATCCTTTAACCATACCACTCCTCAACAACTGTCTGCTCCGTTGCAGAATCTTGTCAGCTACTATCCTCTTCCGGGGCGTCGTCGCCCCTCATCTCCGATCACTCGATCTCTCACGTTGGCTCAATCTCAATCTGTGTGTTCAGCTCTAGAGCACCCGAAGCCAAGTATTGGTGTGACAGGCGGGGCGGTGGATATTTTCGGCACTATGCGCCGTGAACCCTTAACTTCTTACCCCCCACCGCACTGTTCAATATACCATACTGTTCAACTCGTAGGCGCTGACAGCCACAGCTTAGGGTGTGCCACAAAAAAAAACCAAATAGGAGGAAGGTACCATACTTGTTGTTTCTGACTTCTGCGCGCGAGCAGCTTTACTTTGCGAGAGAACTCCTGGGGAACAGTGAGCCAACCCCATTCAAAAAAAACCCCACAGATGTGCCCCCACAAACCGCAAACCGAGAGCGTCACTAAACCACTAAAGAAACCCAGAAACAGCGTTTTAAACAACTGGCAATGGGCCTACAAACAGTGTCGAGGGGTCCGCCCCAATAGTTTTACTTTTTTTTTCGCACAGCAACCCAACATTTTCTTGTTCTTCTTTTTTTATGCTTGCTTGTCTTATTCGTGTTATTATTTACTTTTTTCCCTCAATATCACTCTTCCTCACCCTTCCCCCTGCACCACAACTGGATCAACACGCCTCACAAAGTCCTTCCTTCAACACCTTGCACCGGCTTACCCACACCCTCCCCCTTCTCCATCCCCCACCCACTACAGTACCCACGGACACCGAGTTATGCTAGGCATCCGGATTTTCACACAAACACCACCCCTCCGCTTCCTATGCAGGTCCAAACCTTCTTCCCCTCATATACGCAGGACGACAAGGGAGACTCCACATCATCACCAGGTATTGGACACTATATCCAATCTCGCACTCCCATTAAACAGTTGTCCCAACAAATCAGAAAAATACACCCAAGCAAGCTCTCTCCCCTGTTCCCTCTCTTAACCCTCTTACCGGGCGTAATTCCACTCCCGGTAATCAACTATCTGAATTCGCAACC
>JAWQFJ010003229.1:12500-15000 GCA_034096865.1 Theodoxus fluviatilis | reverse complement strand
TTAAAGTCCAATCAACCAGATCGGAGTTCTCTTCTCTGTCATCATCATCATCATCATCATCATCATCATCATCATCATCATCATCATCATCATCATCATCATCATCATCATCATCATCATCTCCACCATCATCATCACCATCACCATCACCATCAGCATCATCATCATCATCATCATCATCATCATCATCATCATCATCATCATCATCATCATCATCATCATCATCATCGTCGATGTCGTCGTCGTCATCATCATCATCATCATCATCATCGTCGTCGTCGTCGTCGTCGTCATCGTCATAATCGCGATTTTCTACTAGTCGGCGTCGTCGTCTTTGTCGTCGTCGTCGTCTGCACCCTCGCCATCGTTCACATCGACATCTTCTCGAATTCCCAGGCTCTGGCTTCACAACAACATAGACTTTGAGGATAATGACGTCATGGCGTACCCGGACGAGGCTTTGTCATCTCTGACGTCACTGGTCGAGCTGCGATTAGACGGGCTCGAGATCGTGGAACTGGGTTTAGGGTTTTCGCGCATGCGCAACTTGAGCAGCCTGTCTTTGAGCAGCGGAATATGCGTCACCACAAACCTGACCAGATCTTCCTTCGAGAATGTTCCAGGACTTGAGCAACTGTCGGTGGCCAACTGCAAGCTGATTCACATTGACAAGGTGACCAGTTTAAAACCTTGATCTTTCTGCGTGCGGCCGTAGACGTCCGCTATTTTTTCAACCCCCCCCCCCCTCTTTCTCCCCTCCCCCCCACCCCCACATCCCCCTCCCCCCCCCCCCCCCACCCCCCATTGACTTTGTAATTCTAAGCACGTGGCTCGCACATGTTACTGTAAATTAATTTGCTTTTGCTTTCAGGATGCTAGAACGTAATGTAACCCAAGAGAAAATGGCTGCGCTTCCATCAACCTCTTGAGATAAAATCAGTCTTGAAGAGTATGAAGATCCATCAATTTTGAGAACGAGATCCGCAACGCAACTGCGTAAATTTAGAAGAGAATGCGTGTCTTCGCAAATGCAGTGGTCACAAGCGAACAGTTTGGATGGTTGTTGTTGTTGTTGTTGTTGTTGTTGTTTGTACATCTGTTTGGTAAAACTGATCGCGTTTTGCCGACGGAAAAACAATGGCGAATGTCCGTACGTTTCAGGACGCGTTCACACCACTTAGCCACCTGAGGAAGCTGAACATGTCGTACAATGAATTCCTGACCCTACACGGAGCTGGGGAATCCTTCTACGGACTCCAAAACTCCTCTCTAGAAAGCCTCGACATCTCCAAGGTAAAAACCATTACACCTTCAAGACTCTCTCCGGATGCTTGGAATTCACACTCCTCTGAATTTGCCAATGCGACAGTGGTATAGATTTACGATTATATCAGTTTTGTGTTACAGATCTTGGGGTTTGCAGATGTCGCACTCTTTGTTCCTCTGGTCACGTGCGAAACATGTGCTGTTTGCCCAATCGCTTGCCCTGAGTGCATGTTTGTGTGTGTAGGCGTACAAATGTCTGTATGTATGTGTGCGTGTGTGTGTGTGCATGTGTGAGTGTATGTGTGAGTGTTTGTGCGCGTGTAGGGATCATTGTGTGTGTGTGTGTGTGTGTGTGTGTGTGTGTGAGTGTATGTGTGAGTGTGTTTGTGCGCGTGTACGGATCATTGTGTGTGTGTGTGTGTGTGTGTGTGTGTGTGTGTGTGTGTGTGTGTGTGTGTGTGTGTGTGTGTGTGTGTGTGTTTGTGTGTGTGTGTGTGAGTCTGTGTCTGGTGCGGATCTGTGTGTGTGTGTGTGTGTGTGTGTGTGTGTATGTGTGTGTGTGTGTGTGTGTGTGTGTGTGTGTGTGTGTGTTTGTGTGTGAGTGTGTGTGTGTGTGCGGATCTGTGTGTGTGTGTGTGTGTGTGTGTGTGTGTGTGTGTGTGTGTGTGTGTGTGTGTGTGTGAGTCTGTGTGTGTGCGGATCTGTGTGTGTGTGTGTGTGTGTGTGTGTGTGTGTGTGTGTGTGTGTGTGAGTCTGTGTGTGTTTGTGTGTGTGTGTGTATGTATGTGTGTATGTTTGTGTGTGTGTGTGTGTGTGTGTATGTGTGTGTGTGTGTGTGCGGATCTCTCTGTGTGTGTGTGTTTGTGTGTGTGTGTGTCTGTGTGTGTGTGTTTGTGTGTGTGTATGTGTGTGTGTGTGTGTGTGTGTGTATGTGTGTATGTTTTGACCTCTATCCGCTTCGCACCAGTAAAAAGCACATCACCTACTCTGCAGTTGTATTCGGTGCGCAGGTGGAAACCACCTTCCACATCGGCGTCGTTCTTCGAGATGAAAACGTTCGCTACCTGAGCAAAGTTCCGCTGAGGAAACTCTGGATGCAATCCAACAGAATCCAACTCATAGACGAAGATGTGACGGCAAGGCTTCCCAAGACACTGGAGTTCGTTTCCATGAGGGACAACGAATTNNNCGTCTACGATGAGTTTTGTGACGCATGGGAACGCCGGGCTTCTGA
>JAWQFJ010003229.1:0-5000 GCA_034096865.1 Theodoxus fluviatilis | reverse complement strand
TAAGTTGTATGTTAAACAATTTCTCATCTACATGTATCTCTCAAGTCAATGGACGCCATTTTGTCCCTGAGACGCTAGCGTACTTCGTCACCCTGCGGTCGATGCGCGAGGTAGACAGGAGGTAGACAGGAGGTAGACAGCGAGTTCAGAAATATCGGCTGCGCATTAGCATCGTCACATCATCAACTGAAACATTTGCAGCAGTTGTCGAGAGTGAAAATGAGAGTGATACTTGCTCTGAGTATGCCACAAATGACCCCGAACCAAATCCAGGAAGTTCCTGTGACCCAGATCAGTTCATATCAAATCAAGCGACCAGTTCTCAGCTGCGAATGGTCTAGCGCGAGCAGACGATACTTAGCCGACAGCTCTGGCGTGCACGCAGACCCCTCCAAGGATGTCTGTGTACAGTGTACAGGGGGTTTATTCAATTCAATTGAAGGTGAAGCCTATCTCGTAATCCATCCAGTTGACGAAACGGGGTCGGCTCTCTATTGCGGAGGGCCGCTATTGCGGAGGGCCGCTATTGCGGGAATTTTTCAACAAAAGTTCCTCAGGCAATTTTGATTCTTTTGTCCTAAAACGCATAAAAAACCATAATATTTTTGTTACTTTTTTTAATAATTTTTTTTCTATTGCGGGGGGCCGCTATTGCGGGATTTTTTCAACAAAAGTTCCTCAGGCAATTTTGATTCTTTTGTCCTAAAACGCATAAAAAACATAAAATGTATGTTACTTTTTTTCAACTTAGAAAAAATTTCGGGTTTTTTTCTTTAAAAAATCCAAAGTTGAAAAAAGTAACATACATTTCATGGTTTTTTATGCGTTTTAGGACAAAAGAATCAAAATTGCCTGAGGAACTTTTGTTGAAAAAATCCCGCAATAGCGGCCCCCCGCAATAGAAAAAAAAAGTTTAAAAAAGTAACAAAAATATTATGGTTTTTTATGCGTTTTAGGACAAAAGAATCAAAATTGCCTGAGGAACTTTTGTTGAAAAATTCCCGCAATAGCGGCCCCCCGCAATAGAAAAAAAGGGTGCGTGTCTATATGCCCCCGTCTCTATATGCCCCCGTCTCTATATGCCCCCGTCTCTATATGCCCCCGTCTCTATATGCCCCCGTCTCTATATGCCCCCGTCTCTATATGCCCCCGTCTCTATATGCCCCCGTCTCTATATGCCCCCGTCTAACCCTAACCCTAACCCTAACCCTAACCCTAACCCTAACATTAGGGTTAGACGGGGGCATATAGAGACGGGGGCATATAGAGACGGGGGCATATAGAGACGGGGGCATATAGAGACGGGGGCATATAGACACGCACCCATGAAGAACACACTCAGACAGGGGGCATATAGAGACGGGGGCATATAGAGACGGGGGCATATAGAGACGGGGGCATATAGAGACGGGGGCATATAGGGACGGGGGCATATAGAGACGGGGGCATATAGAGGTGTCCCCAGAAAAAAAAAGTTTAAAAAAAAGTAACAAAAATATTATGGTCTTTTATGCGTTTTAGGACAAAAGAATCAAAATTGACTGAGGAACTTTTGTTGAAAAATTCCCGCAATAGCGGCCCCCCGCAATAGAAAAAAAAAAGTAAAAAAAAAAGTAACAAAAATATTATGGTTTTTTATGCGTTTTAGGACAAAAGAATCAAAATTGCCTGAGGAACTTTTGTTGAAAAATTCCCGCAATAGCGGCCCCCCGCAATAGAAAAAAAGGGTGCGTGTCTATATGCCCCCGTCTCTATATGCCCCCGTCTCTATATGCCCCCGTCTCTATATGCCCCCGTCTCTATATGCCCCCGTCTCTATATGCCCCCGTCTCTATATGCCCCCGTCTCTATATGCCCCCGTCTAACCCTAACCCTAACCCTAACCCTAACCCTAACCCTAACATTAGGGTTAGACGGGGGCATATAGAGACGGGGGCATATAGAGACGGGGGCATATAGAGACGGGGGCATATAGAGACGGGGGCATATAGAGACGGGGGCATATAGACACGCACCCATGAAGAACACACTCAGACAGGGGGCATATAGAGACGGGGGCATATAGAGACGGGGGCATATAGAGACGGGGGCATATAGAGACGGGGGCATATAGGGACGGGGGCATATAGAGACGGGGGCATATAGAGGTGTCCCCAGAAAAAAAAGTTCAAAAAAAAAAGTAACAAAAATATTATGGTCTTTTATGCGTTTTAGGACAAAAGAATCAAAATTGACTGAGGAACTTTTGTTGAAAAATTCCCGCAATAGCGGCCCCCCGCAATAGAAAAAAAAAGTTCAAAAAAAAAGTAACAAAAATATTATGGTTTTTTATGCGTTTTAGGACAAAAGAATCAAAATTGCCTGAGGAACTTTAGTTGAAAAATTCCCGCAATAGCGGCCCCCCGCAATAAAAAAAAAGTTTAAAAAAAACAAGTAACAAAAATATTATGGTTTTTTATGCGTTTTAGGACAAAAGAATCAAAATTGCCTGAGGAACTTTTGTTGAAAAAATCCCGCAATAGCGGCCCTCCGCAATAGCGGCCCTCCGCAATAGCGGCCCCTCCCCGACGAAACCATCGAAGTGATCACAGCTCAATTGCAAGTACATCGTCGCCACGGGAAAGTGCGTTTGCACAGTACAGACTTATTTTAATGTTTTCAGCATGTCTGGCTGTTTGTGCGGAAAACCATGCATGCTGACATTCACGTTAAAACGATTTTCAGCAATGTAATAGAAAAGCATTGTTGGAAGACGCGGCAAATACTGCTTTCTGACTGTGTGGTCACGTGTCCCTCCAAAGATGTGCACCCATTTCTACGACACGGCAGCGAGAAAGTCACGTGACCTCCAGTCTCTCGTTCCAAGCTCACAAATCGGCTTCTATAACAAAGGTTCACACACACACACACACACATACACACACACACACACACACAGACACACACACAACACACACAGACACACACGCGCGCGCGCGCGCGCGCACACGCACACACACACACGCACCCAAAGAAAAATATTTTTTTTCAAACAAGACATGCAGGCTGAATATATTTTCATTGCTGTTTTGCTTTGAATTGATGGAAGGGAAGATGATGATGGATAGTTGGAAAGAATGGATGGATGGATGGATTGATGGAAAGAATGGATGAATGGATGGATGGATGGATGATGACTGAAATATCTATGGATGAAATTATGGATTAAATGATAGATGATGCGTGAACAGAGAGAGGAAATGATGGATTTTGGATGAACTGATGGATGGATAGATGGAAAGATGGGACATATGGACGCATGGACGAACAAGGGGATGAGGGATGGATGGGTGAATGGATGGATAGATGGGTGAATGGATGAATGAAAACACGAATGAATTGATAGATTGATAGATGGTGAATGTTTGATGGATGATGGATGGATAGCAGATGTTGGATGGAAAAATGATGGATGTCGGATGGATGGATGTATGGATGGATGATGGATGGATGATGGATGGACGGATGCATGCATGCATGTAATATTGATGCATGCATGCATGTAATATTGATGGATGGACAAATGGATAGATGGAAGGAGGATGGATGGATAGATGAATAGATGCATGGATGGATGAATGGATGTATGTATGGATGGATGGATGATGGATGAATGGATGAAGATGGTTGGATGGATGGATTATTGGATGGATGGATTATTGGATGGATGGATGGATTAATGGATGGATGGATGGATGAAATAATGGATGGATGAAATGATGGATGGATGAAATGATGGATGGATGAAATGATGGATGGATGAAATGATGGATGTGTAACCAAGAGGAAATCCTCCCCTACTGAATTATTCGCTCTCATTTTTGTTGATCTCCTGCAATGTAACTTATATTCTCTCTCTCTCTCTCTCTCTTTCTCTCTCTCTCTCTCTCACTCTCTCTCTCTCTCTCTCCCCCCCCCTCTCTCTCTCTCCCCCTCTCTCTCTCTCTCTCTCTCTCTCTCTCTCTCTCTCTCCCCCTCTCTCTCTCTCTCTCTCTCTCTCTCTCTCTCTCTCTCTCTCTTGTTCTGCTTCCCCTCTCACTCCCCTTATCCCCCGCTGTCATCGCGGCCAGGCGCCGGGCTGGACGCTGGCTGACATAGTTGTCTCCAAGAGGTCAGTTTTTGGAGCAGCCAGATTGTCAGCACCCACCCACGTCTCTCTGCCCCCTGTTCCCATGCCTCTCTGCCCCCTGTTCCCATGCCTCTCTGCCCCCTGTTCCCATGCATCTCTGCCCCCTGTTCCCATGCCTCTCTGCCCCCTGTTCCCATGCCTCTCTGCCCCCTGTTCCCATGCATCTCTGCCCCCTGTTCCCATGCCTCTCTGCCCCCTGTTCCCATGCCTCTCTGTCCCCTGTTCCCACGCCTCTCTGTCCCCTGTTCCCACGCCTCTCTGCCCCCTGTTCCCACGCCTCTCTGTCCCCTGTTCCCACGCCTCTCTGCCCCCTGTTTTTCTCCATGTTACCCCCCTCTCCTCTTTCACCGGAAGAGAGAACTTTCATCCTTTGTCTAAAAGTCCCCCGGAAGTGAACCCTTCCGGTTCTGTTCCCGCTTTGTTCCTACTCTTGTCCATCCCGATAAATAGAGGCTGCAGTGCTTGCTTAGAGAGACCCCCATCCCATCTGGGAGAGAGACCACTGCCACCACGTTCTAGAGAGACCACTGCCACCACGGTCTTGGGTTGGTCCAGGCCATTATCATCAGGCCTCGGACCAGCCAGGAGCTCCTGCACCCATAGGTTAATAAAGTTGTGGAAAGCAAGTACGATTTGTCTCATACCTGCGCCCTGCTACCATCATGCCTCGTACCACTCCATCACAGATGGATGGATGGATAGATAAGTTGATGATTGAGTGGATGGATATGTAAACGAATTAATGGATGGATGGATGAATGGACGAATGGATGGATGAATGGACGGATAGACGGATGGATGGATGGACAGAAGGATGGATGGGTAGATGATG
>JAWQFJ010003228.1:11616-24013 GCA_034096865.1 Theodoxus fluviatilis | reverse complement strand
GCACAGACTACGAGATTGCTATCAACAAAAATTGCACAGTAAAATGAAGAGCGAAAGATTCCAAATGTACAGAGAATTGAAGCAAATGTTTGAACCAGAAAAATATATAAATTACATTAAAACAAGAAAAATTCGAGACTCCTTTGTCCGATTCAGATGCAACATAAATGAGCTTTCAGTCAATAGAAGATATGTAGTAACGCAAAGAGACAAAATGTGCTGTCCATTATGCAACAACGCCCTTGAAAACGAGGAACACTTCTTACTGTTTTGTCCTAAATTGGAAGACTTACGGGCAAAGTATCTCGAAGAATATTTACCAAGAACAACGAGAATATGTTACCTCTACTTGATTGATGGCACGGTAACTAACTGAACAGATTAAAACCTCAGGCAGAGAAAATCATTGCTGAAGAGCAGGCAGGTTTCAGACCAGGTATGACCACCACCGAACAGATCTTCAATCTGAGAGTCCTGTGTGAGAAACATCTACAACACCAACAAGATCTGTACCATGTCTTTATAGACTTTAAGAAAGCATTTGACAGAGTCTGGCATGCTGCGCTGTGGGCCACAATGAGAAGCTACAACATCAGCTCCACGATCATCAAAGTCTCCGAACATCTCTATGACAGAGCGACCAGCGCTGTCCTGTTCAATGGTACCACAGGTGAATGGTTCAGGACAACGGTCGGAGTCAGACAGGGCTGTCTACTCTCCCCCACACTCTTCAACCTCTTCCTCGAAAGGATAATGACTGATGCCCTAGCAGACCACGACGGATCAATCAGCATCTGTGGCAGAAAGATCTCCTACTTACGGTTTGCTGATGACATTGGTGGATTAGCAGGAAGTGAAGAGGAGCTGACTAGCCTTGTCGAGCACCTGGACAAGACTTCACAGGCATATGGCATGGAGATCAGCGCTGAGAAGACCAAGGTGATGACGAACAATCATCGGGGCTTCAAAATGGAAATCAAAGTGAACAGCCAAAGACTGGAAGCTGTGAACAACTTGAAATACCTGGGATCTATCGTGACTGATGAAGGGTCCAAACCAGAGATACTGTCCAGGATAGCACAAACAACAGCAGCATTGGCAAAGTTGAAGCCAATATGGCGTGACAGAAATATCACTCTCGCGTCGAAGATCAGGCTCATGCGCACGCTGGCCATCTCCGTATTCTTGTATGCATGCGAGTCCTGGACACTCACATCTGAACTACAGAGACGGATACAAGCCCTGGAAATGAGATGCTACCGCAAGATTCTGAACATCTCATATAAAGACCATGTCACGAATGAGGAAGTCAGCAACAGGATCAGGAGAGCGATTGGACAGTACGAAGACGTGCTCTCAATCGTGAAAAGCAGAAAGCTGAAGTGGTACGGTCACGTGTCAAGAGGCAGTGGGCTGGCCAAGACCATCCTGCAAGGTACCGCACCAGATGGGAGAAGGAGAGGCAGGCAGAGAAAGAGGTGGGAAGACAACATCAAAGAGTGGACAGGCTTGACCTTTGCTGACTCACAGCGAGCCACAGAGGATAGAGATCGATGGAGGAAGATTGTCCGAAAGTCATCAGTGATGCCTCAACAACCCATCTCAGGGTTAAGAGACTGAACTGAACTGAACGGTAACTAAAAAAATTCGACAAGTGGCAACGTACATATACCATGCTTTTCAGAGGCGAAGCCAATTATCACTGTCGTCTTCATAGACAAGATTTTCCTGAGGATCGAGGTACAGTCTGTTAAAAACCTGTATTGAAAATTGCTCTTTGATGTATCATATTGTACACATGCTGAATGAGCCCTTGTTTTGGGCCGTTGGCCTGATACAATAAAGTCTAAAGTCTAAAGTCTGAAGTCTCTCTCTCTCTCTCTCTCTCTCTCTCTCTCTCTCTCTCTCTCTCTCACATACACACACTCAATCACACACACACACAAGCACACATGTGGACACGCACACACACACACACACACACACACACACACACACACATACACACAAACACACACACACACACAAACACACATACACACATGCACACATACACACACACAAACACACACACACACACATACACACATGCACACATACACACACACGAGCACATACTCACTCAGATGCACTCTCCCGAGCTAGCAGGAGAACAGACAATACGCACAGGCTATCTGGGATTCGTTCAACTCGGCGCACAAACCAAACGCTTACCTTCACACACACGTACCTGTTGACGAAAACGCTCCTATGGACAAAAACAAAACCTGGGTAAAAACCTCCACTCAGAAAACTCACACAATAAAAGCATTCGAGTCGATCACTGCCTGTCCTTGACTGGACAGCTGTAGACACGAAGACATACCATGGGTCGTGCTGCCTATGGTAGCTCATCCGAACCTGAAAAGCTAATCTCCCTGTACGTCACATCCCAGGCGAAACTTCGGTCACACTAGGACAGCAGACAATAAACCCGTGCGACATGAAGTTGCTCCATGAAAGTTTGACTTTACGTACTCGCTCAAGTTTTTTTTTTTCCTACTTGTTTGTCGTAGCCAAGACTCCCTCACCACCACTGCCATCGCGTCAGGCAGCGAGGGCCCTCGGACAGCGTGCTGGACTGACGAGCAGGCATCCTGGGATCGGCCCTGGGGTGAGACAACTGCTCATTGTTCAATTCGGGCTCTGCTTTCGAGGTGACCAAGTGTGAATGTGCTCAACCCCCCACCCCACCCCACCCCCGAAGTATTGCGTTTATTTGATCGCAAATGCTGTCGTTGTTGTTGTTGTTGTTGTTGTTGTTGTTATCGTCATCGTCATTGTTGTTGCTGTGCGTGCTGATTTTGCTTTGTAGTTTCGTGATGATGACAATGATGATGATCATTATCGCAAATCGTTATGATAATCGTTTCGATAACGACGATACTTGTTTAAGAATGAATGACATCTTGCCTGGCCCTTAACCACTTCCGTGGCCCGTACGAGGCTGTTGCTGAGAGACGGCCTCGATGTGGTTATATATTTAAAGTATCTGCTTATCGAAAACCAGGGCAGCTGTTGTCACGTAATGGCAATCTGCATGCGTCAAAGCATCGCGCTACACCACATTAAACCTGGAGCTTGCAAATGGAGGGATGGACTAATCGACACATGGAGGAACGGAGTAGTAGGCCTACAGCCTGTCGCCATTTCTGCTCCTCGCCTATTGCGGTTCGTTGACGGTGACGTGCTAGGGCTATTCTAGCCCCAACCCACGGGTGGTGACGTCATTAAAATCTGCTCGCTTTGTTGTTTTCATTCAAGCAGGACAGCCTTCCTAATATCTGTTTTACTATTTTGAGCAAATGGAATGTGTACAGCAATGACGTTACGAGTTTTTCCATTTCACGGGACACCGTGCCCTATGACCCCAAAGCGACCTTGGTAATGACAGTCATGCCAAAGCAAACCTTACTGAGCGTCTACGTGCCGGCCGTCCCTGCAGAGTGAGTTGCCTCGCCTATTGGGGATGCACCCACTCCTGTGTGAATGCGCAGACAGGCAATCTAACACAACAGAAACAGAACAATTAGGTGATAAATACTGTTAGTCCCAAAATGACGTACTTGACTCATATATCAGAAAATGCCCCAGCGACTTATGGCACATTTTCTCACATGCAGTCACATTCAGTCACATTCAGTCACATTCAGTCACATTGTTACATTCAGTCACATTCAGTCACATTCAGTCACACTCAGTCACATTTTCTCACATTCAGTCACATTCAGTCACATTCAGTCACACTCAGTCACATTCAGTCACATTCAGTCACATTCATTCACATTCAGTCATATTCAGTCACATTCAGTCACATTCAGTCACACTCAGTCACACTCAGTCACATTCAGTCACATTCAGTCACATTCAGTCACATTTCTTAAAGACATACATTTAAACAAGCGTCTTCTCTATAGTGCACTTGCCTTTGGGGGGAGAGAATCAGCAGCCGGGACGACGCACTATTCACGCAGGGAAGGAAATCAGTGGCGAAGGAGAGATGGGTGAAGTCACGCATTCTTTGAAGGGCAGAAGACTAAAGTGTCGCCGCGTTTGTACCTTGCCATAAAACATTCCCAGATGGAGGGTGAATCTGAAGCAAAAGAAACATACACTTTCCTAGTAACCGCCCTTCCTTTCGTTCCACCATTAACAACAGGTAACATCAGATACAAAGACACAAGATGAGAGTGTAAAAAGATCTCTCAAGATCGATCATCAGCAGAGCACGTTCTTGCCATCGGTTTTCACAAGGAAAGATGAGACAACACACTAACTCACAAACACACACTCACACTGTTACAAGCCGGACTTGCTCGTTTTACAACGTTTCACTGAAAGGTCAAAGGTCTAGAGGAATTCACGCGGCCCACTTGTAACGCTCTCTCACACAATCATTCCATCAAACACGAACAAGACAGAAAGACGGTGAGATCATGGGTCAAATGTCAAAATCTCTTTAATTACAATGCCAAGGCAAGCGGGGAATGAATAAAGATTAGCGCGAGGGAAAACCATGCAGAAACAACACTAATAGACCTTATTCACGCGGCGGCCATGTTAGTTTTAAAACGAGGCAGATAACGCGAACATGTCGACATGGCTGACACGTTGAAGACAACAGAGGGGTTAGCGCAGCTTCAACGACAAAATCCTTTTTGCAGTGGAGGTGATCGGCATTGTTAGATCAAAAACTATTCAAAAATAGTCACAATAGACTATCGTAACGTATAATTTCTTCACAATACCCGCAGAAGATAAGTAAACAAACCACACCGTACGTCCCTAGCAGACGAACACGATCGAACGCCAGCAGACAATCGAGCTAGTGTGATATAATGTTTCATGTAAAGCTCGAATGAGTGGCAGCAGTACTAGGCTATCTGGTTTACTTAGATGTGATTTTTTTTGCGTGCTAACTGATATTAGGTTTAGAGCTTGAATTTTCAATGATATTACGCATCACAACATGTGTTTGCAGAAGATTCTCCTTGGCAGTCTCAGTTGTGCATTCTCCATTGTTATTTATTATGGTTGAGTTACGAAGGAAGGCAGAAAAATAGCAAGAAGACAAAGTGACAAAGGCTATGAGAAGTGGATTGAAGTGTTTATCGACTACGATGCCATCAAAGGTTGGTACACAGTGACAAAAGTTATTTCGCTTAGAACTCTAGTGTTCGAACCAATGAAAACCACGGAAAGAGACGGCCGTTTCGTTCCTTGCCTCTCATTGGCCAGCTTAATTGTCATGAGGTCAGCGTGTGATCACGGGCGAAGCTGATCAGCTTTGGTCTATACATTTAAATTTTGTTTTGTGATGCGTAACTTTGTCACTTTGTCAACTAACTCTGATTTAGATGTTGGTTTCTTGGCATAGCCAGCTTACCATGTCGGAGCAGATGAAACAAATGAGAGCAAAGCGAAATGATCACTCGTGCACTTAAGTGTTGATGCCTGTCCGGGACACTCCCCGCAGTGTGTTTTGTTTGCTTTGTACGGTTTGAGCACATAGTTGTAAGTGTAAAAATGGTCAGTTATCAATGTAATCGGTGATTTTGGTTGTCATGAAACTTTGTTTTGTGCTTTAATGCCATTTTCTTGTCATCATCTTATTTGTTACATTACGCCAAATGCGGCAATTAAGTTGATCGTGCACTCATCGACTGGATGATCGTGAATTTTCTGTCCTCGCCTGACCAGGGAAACAAAATTGTCAATTCAAGCCAGAACTAAACAGTTATCTGCTGCCACGCATTCGAGCTTTACAGGAAACATTATATCACACTAGCTCGATCGTCTGCTGGGGTAGTGGCTATGGTTCGATCGTGTTCGTCTGCTAGGTATGTACGGTGTGGTTTGTTTACTTATCTTCTGCGGGTTTTGTGCAGAAATTATACGTTACGATAGTCTATTGTGACTATTTTTGAATAGTTTTTGATCTAACAATGCCGGTCACCTCCACTGCAGAAAGGATTTTGTCGTTGAAGCTGCGCTAACCCCTCTGTTGTCTTCAACGTGTCAGCCATGTCGACATGTTCGCGTTATCTGCCTCGTTTTAAAACCAAAATGGCGGGTCGCGTGAATAAGGTCCATTATACTCAAACATGTAAGAGAACGAATGGCCCGCCAGCCGATCAAAAATGATAACTTATCTGTCCGAGTCCCCACACTCCTGTTTCAGTTGTTGCTCGCGCACGCGCTGGAGTACAGTAAATTGTAACTCAGTGAAGTTTGACACGGATTGATGCAGACAGAATATTAGTGAAGCCTTTTGCGCCTTCTGTGCGTGAATGCATCATAAACAAAGAGATAAATAGGTAGGTGAGTAGAGATTTATTGCACAACCTCACCAAAGTGTGAGAAACTAATCAAAATATGTTTCGAGAAAGTCGTAAAGTCAAACATTTCTGTGGGCTAATAATGACCTTCTAAACGGTTCCGAAATATCCTGGTGGTTCCCAAATATCCTGCCACTAGAGTCAGGATTAATCGGAATGGTTCCCAAAAATCCTGCCACCAGGGCCGGGATAAATCGGAATGGTTCCCATTCGTCCGGTTCCGAAATATCCTGTGACACCGGGACACGCGCAATGATTTTGAAACATGTATATAGCGACAGTCGTGAAAAACTGTACGTCACTTTTGTTGACTACCGAAAAGCGTTTGATTCTGTTAACCGTGGCCAACTCTGGGAGGTTCTTAAAGGCGCTCAGCTTTCGACCAAATTTTTCATGATATTAAAGGCCATGTACTGCAAAGTACAAGCATGCGTTCGTTGGGGACAAGATCTATCTGATTACTTTGAATGCCCTTCTGGTGTAAATCATTTTCTTTCTGTCCATGGACGTTTGGGTTCTTCCTGTGGTCGATTTTATCGAGTATGCGTTTCGTATTCAAACTTCTCAAGCAGAAAAATAGCTTGTCGATTTATCCCTGGCCATCTCAGGGACTCAGGTTTGATTGCGAGTCGTCTTAAGTTGTCTACTATCTTGCATTCTGTCATTCATGGGTGTGTTTGAAATATAGCTGTGCGTTTCAGTAAATAACTCTCAGCCTCTGGTTGCGTCGGGTAGTTTGATCAAACTTCAGCTCACACCTCGTATTTTAGGGAATTCCAACCTCGGTCGTGATACCATTCGTGGCGTTTTCCTGCACATCTGAGTCCGATAAATGAAGTAGTAACATACAGCATGAGAACACGTTTTATTCACGTTTTATTCACGTTTAAAAACTGATTTTCGTACATAATATTCATATCAAACACATCAAAATATGACCTTGCGTATCCCTTTCATCGACCAGTTATTTCGAACGAGGCTCAAGAAACAAGGCAAATCTCAAGACTAAACTCCAGAATTTTTTTAATACCTAACACGCTTTGAAAATATAGTGCATACAAATCTGTACCGGTACATGTATTGTCTGTAAACGTTTTCCATGATACAGTTATCTAAAGTTTCTATCGACAGGTTAAGAAGAAAACTTTTGGTATATATATTGTAAGTAAAAGTTTTCCATGTTACAGTTATCTAAAGTTTCTATCGACAGGTTAAGAAGAAAACTTTTGGTATATATATTGTAAGTAAAAGTTTTCCATGTTACAGTTATCTAAAGTTTCTATCGACAGGTTAAGAAGAAAACTTTTGGTATATATATTGTAAGTAAAAGTTTTCCATGTTACAGTTATCTAAAGTTTCTATCGACAGGTTAAGAAGAAAACTTTTGGTATATGTATTGTCTGTAAAAGTTTTCCATGTTACAGTTATCTAAAGTTTCTATCCACAGGTTAAGAAGAGAGCTGCTGTAATGGGAGCACATGGCGGTACGTTTTCACGGATGGTTTAAAATGCATGTTATCCATGCTAATGCACACAAAAGAGAAACTGGAAAAAAAAAAAAAAAAACCCACATAAAGCAAAAATCTTCCAACAATCACGTTCTTTACAAACCGGTGATATATGCACTATCACGTAATTAGAGAATATGCACTGGTGACATTCCAAAGCACTTTTTGCGGTGATCGAAAATACTCATCTTCCGTCATAAGCCAAGTCCCCTGACTGTGATGTTTTGTCTTTGTGGCGATTTACTCAAGTATTCAACACAGGCGAAGTATACTTCTAAATACTGCGCATTCTTGACGGATCAACCCTTTAGGATCACATGGCAATAGATGGCGCCCTCTTCTCATGCCACAAAAGCCACTGAATTTTAGCAGGAGTCACGTTTGGCTTGTGTATGTTCGTGGTCACTACTACTCAATATCCGGAATGCTCTGAATGCGGAAAAAAAGAAGCCCAAATCGACTAAAACAACGAAACACATGTATCCTTGTTTGTCACTGCTTCTTGTTACTCTGGTATCCAAAGCTGTCATCATGATTGCTTCTGGATGCATAAAAGTTGTTGTTTTCTAGTGATACTACGTTCAATTTGATATAAGCAGAATCTCTTATGTCTCAGCTTGCTGTCGATTGCCACATCTGAAAAAGCCTGTGATATGATTGTCACGTTTGCATCTGACGCCAGTAAATCGACTACTAGAAGAACGAGAAACGCCAGAGTCCAGTGGAGGTGCTCCGTGCGACTTCTGTCTACAGCGGGCAGTCCGTCTGGTTGGTCCTGGAGAAGTTGCCGGGGTCAATGCCGTAGCCCTTCAGCATGCTGAAGAGCCGCATCTCCACAGTGGAGTCCAAGACCCCACGCTTCCTCGTCAGGATCCAGGCGATCTCTGGACACGAGCACATACATCCAGTGTGAGGACTTTCACAAGACAAATGGACAGAAACATAGGTAGGATTAGACACAGAACGAGATAAACATTAAATTCACGTTAGGCCTACCCATGCTCGAGGGAATAACCTCTCGGACGAGCAGCGGAAACAATACAAGGCACGCAGTAGCGGTTGGATTCGGTTCTAAAAGCCGCAATGGCAGAGATCTGGAGGTGAGGGAGAGGACAGGCAGAGATCGGGAGGTGAGGGAGAGGACAGGCAGAGGTCGGGAGGGGAGGGAGAGGACAGGCAGAGATCGGGAGGTGACAGAGAGGAATGGCAGAGATCGGGAGGTGACAGAGAGGACAGGCAGAGATCGGGAGGCGAGGGAGAGGACAGGCAGAGATTGGGAGGTGAGGGAGAGGACAGACAGAGATCGAGAGGCGAGTGAGAGGACAGGCAGAGATCGGGAGGTGACAGAGAGGACAGGCAGAGATCGAGAGGTGAGGGAGAGGACAGGCAGAGATCGAGAGGCGAGGGAGAGGACAGGCAGAGATCGGGAGGTGAGGGAGAGGGCAGACAGAGATCGGGAGGTGAGGGAGAGGACAGGCAGAGATCGGGAGGTGTGGGAGAGGACAGGCAGAGATCGGGAGGTGAGGGAGAGGGCAGGCAGAGATCGGGAGGTGTGGGAGAGGGCAGGCAGAGATCGGGAGGTGAGGGAGAGGACAGGCAGAGATCGGGAGGTGAGAGAGAGGACCTGTAGGCAGAGATCGGGAGGTGAGGGAGAGGGCAGGCAGAGATCCGGAGGTGAGGGAGAGGGCAGGCAGAGATCGGGAGGTGAGGGAGAGGACAGGCAGAGATCGGGAGGTGAGGGAGAGGACAGGCAGAGATCGGGAGGTGAGGGAGAGGACAGGCAGAGATCGGGACGTGACAGAGAGGACAGGCAGAGATCGGGAGGTGAGGGAGAGGACAGGCAGAGATCGGGAGGTGAGGGAGAGGACAGGCAGAGATCGGGAGGTGAGAGAGAGGACAGGCAGAGATCGGGAGGTGAGGGAGAGGGCAGGCAGAGATCGGGAGGTGAGGGAGAGGGCAGGCAGAGATCGGGAGGTGAGGGAGAGGGCAGGCAGAGATCGGGAGGTGAGGGAGAGGACAGGCAGAGATCGGGAGGTGAGGGAGAGGACAGGCAGAGATCGGGAGGTGAGGGAGAGGACAGGCAGAGATCGGGAGGTGAGGGAGAGGACAGGCAGAGATCGGAGATGGCAGAGAGGATCTCGTCACAGACCTGCGTTTGCCACCACCAGGTCCGTGCAGGACCAGACCAGGCTGAAAGAGTTGTAGTCCGTGGCCAGGACCCAGTAGGGGGCTCGGGGCTGCACTGTGGACACGCAAGGGGCACAGACATCAGAGGTGCTCCTGTCACGTCAGTAGTGCTCCTGTCACGTCAGCAGTGCTCCTGTCACATCAGCAGTGCTGTCACGTCAGTAGTGCTCCTGTCACGTCAGCAGTGTTCCTGTCACATCAGCAGTGCTGTCACGTCAGCAGTGCTCCTGTCACGTCAGCAGTGCTCCTGTCACGTCAGCAGTGCTCCTGTCACGTCAGCAGTGCTTCTGTCACGTCAGCAGTGCTCTTGTCACGTCAGCAGTGCTTTTGTCACGTCAGCAATGCTCTTGGCACGTCAGCAGTGCCCCTTTCACGTCAGCAGATTCCTTGTCACGTTTGCAGTGATCCTGTCACGTCAGCAGTGCTCTTGTCACGTCAGCAGTGCTTTTGTCACGTCAGCAGTGCTCTGTCACGTCAGCAGTGCTCCTGTCACGTCAGCAGTGCTCTTGTCACGTCAGCAGTGCTCTTGTCACGTCAGCAGTGCTCTGTCACGTCAGCAGTGCTCTTGTGACGTCAGCAGTGCTCTTGTCACGTCAGCAGTGCTCTTGTCACGTCAGCAGAGCTCTTGTCACGTCAGCAGTGCTTCTGTCACGTCAGCAGTGCTCCTGTCACGTCAGCAGTGCTCTTGTCACGTCAGCAGTACTCCTGTCACGTCAGCAGATTCCTTGTCACGTCAGCAGTGCTCTTGTCACGTTAGCAGTGCTCTTGTCACGTCAGCAGTGCTCTTGTCACGTCAGCAGTGCTCTTGTCACGTCAGCAGTGCTCTTGTCACGTTAGCAGATTCCTTGTCACGTTAGCAGTGCTCTTGTCACGTCAGCAGTGCTCTTGTCACGTCAGCAGATTCCTTGTCACGTTTGCAGTGCTCTTGTCACGTCAGCAGTGCTCTTGGCACGTCAGCAGTGCCCCTGTCACGTCAGCAGATTCCTTGTCACGTTTGCAGTGATCCTGTCACGTCAGCAGTGCTCTTGTCACGTCAGCAGTGCTCTTGTCACGTCAGCAGTGCTCTTGTCATGGCAGCAGTGCTCTTGTCACGTCAGCAATGCCCTTGTCACTTCAGCAATGTTCTTGTCGCGTCATCTTCGTCGCTGGCAGCAGTGGCGTCAATACACTCGTCGTTGTCATTGTCGTCCGCCCTCACCTCTGTTCCTCCTTTTTCTCTCTCATTCTCTTCCCCCAATATTCTCCACCACCATCATCGTTGTTCTCCTCCACCACCACCTCCTCCTCCGCTTCCTCCTCCTCTTCCTACCGCTGCTCCCTCCTTCCTTCCCTCCCTCCTTCCACTTCTCCATTGTTCTCCCCCTCCTTTCCCATCCTCCTCCTCCTCCTCCTTCTCCTCCTCCTCCTCCTCATCATCATCAGCAGCAGCAGCAGCAGCAGCAGCAGTGGCATCATCATCATCATCAACATCAGCAGCAGCTGTGGCAGCACCTTCATAATCTTTATGACATCGTCATCGCCTTGGTCATTCTCAGCCAAAGGTCTGGCAAACCGATGGTGAGGATTTCGTTGCCGCTCTAAGATAACGCATTTGACTGAATGTGTAAGCTCACGAAATAGAGCTGGAAGGATATACATGACTCTTTGTGTTCTTTGCAAAATAATTTTAAAGAACAAGAAAGGTGCGGTTTTGTCGAGCTATTGAAATAAATTATTTGTCTTCGATAAAGGCATACCTACTCGTCACAACATTCAGTAAATATGACAGTGTTCGTGCGTGCCCGAATGCGGGCTTGCATCCACAAAGAATGGCATTCATGTATGTGTGCAAACTCGGCCACATGCTTGGGGTTGGCATGTGTCCGTTCTTACGTGTGCACAAGTTTGCATTTTGTGCACATTTTACTTGTGTGCATGCTAGTGTGCCCAAGCGCATGTGCACATACTTTCGAGGCTGCTTACTCTTTTTCATATGGAAGCAGAATAACGACCCTTTTTAATGACGCCGACGGATCAGATATACGTACGTTCGTAGAATCGGACACCCAGTTTGCCGGGCTCCTTCGCATCTTGTACGGCATCTCCCTCGATTTCATCGAATTTTCCGGTCCTGAAAAACATGTCATCAGACAGCATTAAAAAGATTATGGTGTTTATATGTATAAACAAAAGCATCTAGTCATGCAGAAATGGTTTCGATGCTATTCCAGGGTCATCTCCTCGCTGACAAACACCACCAAGGCCAGACAAAGTAGTAGAGATTGAACAGTTCCCAATGCGAGACTCTTCTTAGTACAGTTATGGCAGGGAAGATTTTTCTCCCCA
>JAWQFJ010003227.1:30923-45680 GCA_034096865.1 Theodoxus fluviatilis | reverse complement strand
TCGCATTTATATCAGATTCTAGTGCCAGATAACTTATTTATCCATCTTCATTTTCAACAGGTTAAATTTCCTCAGCGATCGCACACCCTCACTCGATAGCATCAAGTTCAAACAATAACCGTCTTTTCTTTAAACCGTGTGCTGACATGTCATAGATAGCAAAATCGCTTTAGGCATAGCTTCGGATAAATTGCTTGCAGGAAGATGAGACAAATTTACCTATAAATAAATTTCCTTTAATTTCAATTTCCACCACTTATTTTTCTATTATCTGCCTTTCTCCTCTATTTCAGTCTTTGTTAGTGCATGTTCTCACTTTTCGTCCATCCTCCCTGGCGTGCGTGAAAACTTGCAGCATGTGCATTCAATGTTTTTAAGTGTGCACTATCCAATATTTTTACATTGCAAAAATTAAGACAGCGACCCTCTTTATAACTGTCCTCCTCCTCCGCCTGCCTGGTGTCCCTTGTAGATTTCCAAAATTCCATCCTCCAGACTCTGGTTAACAAGAGCACTCCTGATACGGAAAGAGGACCGAGTGTCCCTCTGTCTACCTCGATTTTATGCTTCAGGCCGCTCACTTTGCCTGAGCGAGCCTTGGGAGGTAACTTCAGGTAAACTGTTCATATTTTGCCTCTATTACCCCGACTCCATGCAGATTTGACATTTGGTGTCAGGAAATGAAACAAGGATTCATGGATTAACATTTGGACTTGAAAATTCCATACCACGGACATTCATAGTATCTGCCTATTTGAGAGAGAGTATTTTCAGCCGAAGAAACAGCAGTATAGAAGTTATAAATATTTCTTTCTTACGCGGTATTTGAAAATTAAGAAATGTCGTCTCAGTACGTACGCTAAATATGATGGATGGAAAGCGTTTTACGGCCTATCAGCCTTTGTAGGCTATGTAAGGTCGTTAAGCACGAAAATCACAAACAGTTTAGAGTAAACGTTAATCCAGTCACAATGTCTCTAGTTATTCGTCTCTTACGAATCGCGTAGGGAGTTGTGGTGGGTCAATTCTTACCCCAAACCCACGAGGGACGCTAAATATGAATCAGTAAACCTTGGCTTACCCATAGATGTCAACGCTGATCAATTAATTCATTTACAAACAACATGAGTATACCTAGATATAATCTGGTACATAGGGCGACTTCCGAGTATTAAACACAAACCGAGGAATTCCGAGGCTCGAATATAAACCGAAAAAGGCGTTAAAAAATTAAACTGGATGAAATGCAAAATTACAGACGGTGGGAGAACAGGTGCCATTATGAGCTCCCACTAGCGAAGGCTTACACTAGTTATAGATGGATGGATGGATGGATGGCAGGCATACGTATGGACGGATGGACGGACGGATGCACTGACGGACGGACGGACGGACGGTTTTACGGCCTATCAGCTTTGCAGGGCTACTAAGGCCATTTCTCACGATAACCTACTAAAGTAAGAGTATGATCAGTCAAGTCACGATGTCCCTAGTTATTCACCTCTTACGAATTGCGTAGGGAGACGCGGTGGGTCTATTCTCACACCCAACCCACAGGGGGACTAAACTAGTTATTGGAGTCACTGTGGTTTTCTTCCATCATCGTGCAGACACCTGACATATCCTCCCCGATCACGGAACTGCGTAGGCCTGTCAGGAGAGAGAAAAAAATTACTACGTCAGAGACCGATGACAGATGGTCGCACACTTGGCGTCGACCTATATTCATCCTGTTTGACTCTGCCGTTTACATTCTTCACACTGCTCGACATTTTAATGCAGCATCCTCCTGTACTGATGTCACTTAATGGATTAAAAGTTCAATACCGGTACTCACGTTTATCTTCGTGTAAAGAAAAGGGGTATGGATTTTAATGTTCCACTGACAAAAGTAGTCTATTGACCACAAGCGAAAAATGATTTTGCACGCACGCACAGGCACACAACACACACAGGCAATACAAACGGGTGCGCTTAGGTCTAGAGCACGACATTCCACCCGTATTTGTCTTGGAGGGAGCGTTAGGTCATCCAGAGTAGCCGGGCCTGACGCAGCGCCCTCTACACTGAGGCAGAGCGCGCAAAATGGATGCTTGCGACAGGGATGCCAGCACTGGTAAGCTCCTACCGTGGGTAAGTCACGTGTCCTGCGACAACAGGTCTCCTGGTATTGAAGTGTTCTGTGGATTGCACACTGTCTTGAACACGCACGTGTGTCTCGTTGTCACTCACTGCCTAGGCCATCACCCGTAGTGAGCTAAACCCAGTGGCAAGATGGGATAATCGTTTCCTCCAAAACTGTCAAGACTAAGTTCGCTTCTTCAGGCGCCAGGGTTTGAGACCCGAGCTGAAAACACTTCCGGGGACTTGTTGGAGAGTTCATGCAAAGCTATGGCTTCAAAGGAAAGTGAATGTTTTGAATTTAGCAACAATCTAACATTGAACTTTGAAGACTCACTCGACCCCAAGTGTACAAAAATACCCCATTTCATGAACTCCTGCATAGTAATCAACCCACGCCTATATGACTCCATGCATACGTCATCCTGCAAAGCAAACAAAATCTGCTATAAAGGGCACGTTCAGTTTCGAGTTCATATTTGACCCAGAGCCATGAAGTGCAGGACCAATACTGAAGCAAGGTGCATGAAGGTTGCCCAGACTAACAAGTTGGTATTGCAGCAGTGAAAAAGGCAGAGATATCTACAGAGGCAGGCATGACCTTGCAGCAAATATTAACTCGTGCCCTTTCAAGTAACAGGTGGCAAATGCCAACCCTGCCTCTACCTCCCACCTCGCTTCCACATCAAGGTGGAGAGAACATGATTCACTCGCCTTTCAATTTCTATATAAAACTTGTCCTCAAACAGAAACAAAAGTCTGCACAGCTGCCTCACACCATCAAAAGAAGTCAGAGGCACGAATGAAATTTGGCATAATTTTGCATTGTAGACAGGACTCGACAGTAAACATGCATGAATATCGCATGCATGCACGCATTCACACACACACTGCCCTGTATCATTGGATTTATTTATCCAGGAAAGCAATATGCTAGTAACAACTTCCACTTATCAAAATATGAGAGTGAATCAAAATGTTATCAGTAATACACTTGGACCAAGATCAGATGATTAAACCGCGGGGCATAGCTGGCTAAGAAAGCATAGTTGAGGAGGAAACCAAACCAAACCAAAATCGAACTTATAGTTTGACATGCAACAAGCATGTATGAAAAGAAAGCAATTTATTGATAAGATGCCAGGAAAGAGACAGGGGGTTACCAAGCTGGTAGCTGTTGCACAAGTCAGACATGAAGGCATGCGGTTCAAGCAGTCTCTATTGTCTCTCACCTCAAGATATGCTTCAAAGCAAAGGGGGTGATGTCACAACATTCTGCCAAGTGTTGTGCAGTTCTGGTGTGATCATCCATGAAGTGGAAGATGGCATGTAGGAAAGATGGAAGAATTAGTGGTTGGAGAGGGGTAGGATAGGAGGTAAAGGTTGCAGCAGCAGAACTAGCAGCTAAAGTTGAGGAGGTGTTGGAGCAGCAGCCACGAGGAGGAGGAGAATGACAACCTGGGACAACAGATGAAGCTGAGGGACACATAATGCTTGAGGGAGGAGGGGCAGACAAATGCAACAGGAGAAAGTGAGTACAAGATAGATGACTAGATAGGGTTCTACAGCCTATCAGCCTTTGTAGGCTAGGAAAGGCCATCGAGCAAGAAAAGCACTAGAATAGTTTAGAGTGAGTGCAAGTCAAGTCATGATGTCCCGAGTAATTTGCCTCTCGCGATTCAGGAAGGGAGACATGGCGGGTCTATTTTCACTCACCAACCCACTGGGGGTGAGAGTACAAGAGTACATGTAGATGTTGATGTGAAAGAAAGGAATATATATGCAAGTCCAGTTCCAACTTAGTTAATGCTTTCCATACAAATGCCTGCAGTATTGAAATGTTTACAACTCGGCAAGTTCATTCACCCTACTTTTTCTGTGTGCACAACTGTGTCTTATCTGTACAACATACTGCACAGCTAATAGGAAAAGCACTCTAAACATTTATGATGCATCCCATCCCATATAACACTTTATATGGCTATGCATGCTACTCTCTCTCACACAAGCATCCATATGCACACACATCTATTGTCACAGGCAATTACATACAATACATCCAATACTTCCAAATGACACATGCACATGCATGCATACTCCTAACAGTGGCCAGGTAAGCACACACTATCCATGCTATCAGACTGCAGTGCACTCCATGCACCCTATCAGTCCTTGAACAACGCAAAGTGCATGCAGCTCTCCTTGTCAGTGGGACGAACATGTCAGGGAAGCATCGACTACCTGTGCTGACTTGACCCCCTTGCCAGGCAGTTCCACTGGGCGCGCCATTCTACTTGGCTTACTGAGCGCATCAAGGCCACTGGCCTGTGTTGAGTCTCCAAAAAGTAGGAGTCACCCAGTACAGCACATTGTCCTACTGACTTGAAACAGCTCTTGCATCTAAGCAACTCATCCATCAAGACCACAGCTGTCCGATACACAAACTCAGGTGCCAGCCCGACACACAGGGGAGGGCGAAAAAGCTGTGAAATTTTCCTTGCCATGTTGCTTATACCATGCCCAACTTGCATATTTTTGTTCGGCAAGTAATGTTGCACGTTTACAAACTTTGGTAGCTGCTACAATTAGCAAGGAAGTGGATTTTAAATGGGCAGATGGATCATGGATGGATGTATTATTGTATAGATGGATATTTATGGCCTATCAGCCTTTGTAGGCTATGTAGAGCCATTGATCAAGAAAAATCATTGGAGCTTGTTAGAATAAGAGCAATTCAAGCCACAATTTCCCTAGTTATTTGCCAGTCAAGAATTACTTATGAAGATCAGTACGTCTAAACTTGCCCCCAACCCAAAGGGGGGAAGAAATACGCCGATAGGTAGACAGGCAGATGACGGACGGGTAGATGGGTAGGTAGACAGGGAGATGGGTGGGTAGATAATTTCTAATTCATCAGTGGAGGAATCTCTTGAAATCTGTTCAGAAACTTAAGGTAAAATGGGCGAACCGAGCAAACAGGCCCTGAAAACCCTGCATTCAGGGCTTCCAGCTGATAAAATGAAGGGAGGGTTGATTACAGCCTGTCAGCCTTTGTAGACTCTATAAAGCCATTAAGCATGAAAATTACTAGAACAGTTCAGAGTAAACACTAATCAAGTCACGGTGTCCCTAGTTATTCGCCTCTTATGAAGCGCATAGGGAGACACAGAGGGTCAATTCTTATCCCCAACCCACAGGGAGGCAGAAGATAAAAGACTTCAGACTTAGAGTATGTAAGATTAAAAAGAGGGAGAGAGCACGCAAGAGATTAAACAAATACCCCTCCGAGTGTTTTCCACTTACATTTTTAAAAATACTAATCTAGATCTTGAATAGTCTTATATGTATTTCCTATGATAAACTCAAAACTCCACAGCCCAAGCAGAAATCCACTGATCCAAGCGATAAGTAAGCAAACCCCGCTATAGGATATTGCACACTGACCAGTTCCAAGCACAGTCTTCACCAGATTCCTTCTACGGCCAGTTTTAATCCAGGACAAAATGCTGTATCCTCTCACTACTCCTCAGTGATGTATTCTAAAGCTCAAGACCACCTTTACACCCAGTTCTGACTTTGTTCATGCTGTATGGTGTTCCACTTGATTCTCATACTATTTCAAAGTGCTGTTTCAGTGGGTGAAATGAACTCTTCAACACCAGTGTTCAGATTTCTTGTATCACTCAACCAGGAAATAGAACATCTCTTATGGGTTCATGCAGTTCACTTCAGTATGATCACTTGGGTGGTAGAGCACAGGCACAATTAGCAGCAGCCTGAATCAAATACAATTAATTCCATTTGCATGAGATCAATTTTATGTAGAGGTGCACAGCCCAGCAATGTGCATCTATGGTTAATGCGAGTGTCTATATTGTCATTGCAGGCAGCCCGACTTTAAACAGACTCCATACAGACACAGACAGCACTGCACTTCCTCTGCTGCCCTCCCAGCACAGTGCCAGGGGAGGTAACAAGCTCAGCCAGCAAGAGTGCTCTGCTCCTGTTGTCTGCCCCTAGTGCAGACAGACAATTCCCGCAGACCAAGTGCTGCCTCCAAGCCAGGCACTGTATGGTGCACTGTGGATGATAGGCAAGTATGAGCATGGTCTGCATACAGCTCTGGAACAAGTTCTTATCGGCATTGCCTGAAAGGCTGTTTTGGCTCAAACACCTTCCATAGTCACTGTGGGAACCTGTGCTTGAGTTTCTGATTATTTGCGTCTCGAATTTCTCCATAGAATTGGAAACGACCTCAATGTCTGTCTGAAAACTTTTCCTTAGCTTTATGTAGAAATGTACATCTGAGGGTTAGACTATACCTTGGACACTGGCTCTGTCAAGGGCTATTGTCTGTCTCATCACTCCTCTGCCTCATCACCGCCCTCTCTCTCCTCTGCAACCCTGCATCCCCCTGCCACAGAAAAATTGCAGTCAGTGATCATACAGCATGGCATAGGGGGCAGACGGCAAGACTTCAGCCACACCATCTCCATTCCACATTTTCATGGAGGAACAGCAACGGAAAATGATTTATCTGGATCCGCAAGTCTTGCTAGACACATGCCAAAATGCCCATCCCAGTAGATGCAATGCTGTCAAAAATGAAATCATCATGACAGGACTGTTCGAGCAGACTTCTCGCCAGCCACAAGTTGACTGAAAGCTGAAGTCAGTCTGCCCTTCCTCTTGTAGTGAAATACACTACGGTGCACATGCGCATGCTGATGCGCGCACACGCACAGTGATGCACATAGGTGCGCTGACTGCGCCCAGCATTCCGAAGCCTCTATGCCGTACCTTTCCTACTGTAGTCTTCATGGTCGAAAGACAATGCCATCCTGAACACTTTGGAATCACTCATCGAAGAGAATTGATGCAAAGTTAAGAAAATTTCGCTTGAATTTTAAGTGAAGGAAAATAAGTTGTGGCTGTCATAGTGTGGGAATGACGATACTTCATTTTGCCCTGAATAGCCAAGTTCTGAAACGCGATCTAGAAGTTTAGAAAAATAGTACGTTAATCATTATAGAGAGGCATAGATAAGTCAAAAAGAATACTTTAAGAGTTGTTCTCCCGAGTTCGTGACTAAAACCAGGAAAATGGACTAAATTTTAAACATTCAATTTAGAAATTCTTAATGTCATTTTAGGACAGCTTAGTCATTACAGTATCAGAGAATGTAACCAAAAAAGCAGCAGCAGTAGTACTTTTTTAAAACAGTGTCATTAAGTATACCCCTGCCCAAAAGTAACACCATTACACCGTGACTTCTTAGAACCTGTAATTCTGAAATGCAAATGAGTTTGGAGTAAACAAATACCTGTCACTAAAGTAAAGGGCAAGCACCTTTCATGTGACAAGATGAGAGCTGGATATAGTTGTTACGTAACAGATACTGGACAAGATATATCTGTGACGGCGAAATGCTGTTACTGGCCACTGTAAGGTAACGCACGCTTCATCTGTGACTTTTTTTAAGAAGAATTTTTTTTTAAACATTGCACACAAAATGCTAATGTTTTCTGTATGAGTTTGATCTATTGAATCAGTACTTTCAATTTTAAAACCTAGAGGTGTGTGTTGAATGCGTTCGGGAGGAAGCGGCTTGTGAAAAAAGCAAGTCTACTTGTGACCTCGCATGAAGCGTGCGTTACCCTGTTTTTGAAGTCGATTTTCACTTACAGTTATTGTGACATTGCGGTTTTCTTGCTGAGAAAAGCTAAATAAAACTTTAAACAACAGATTCACAGCAGAATTTTTAAACACCAATGGCATACTTTGCTGCAGATAGTTTGTGGAGCGTGTTGGGTCAGCCGTTCCACTTTTTGGCCACCATTTTGACGGCAATTTTACATTATTTATTACTCTAACATGCACAAACTTTACTTTCATCAAATCCCACTGCTCATGGTGTTTCTTGGACATATGTACAACCTCCTGATGCAATGTTTCTTTGCCTAAAACAAAAAAATAGCTGGTTATAAGAAACTTTAATAGAGCACCCCATCCAGTCACGAACTCGGGAGAACAACTCTTAAACACTTGATTACAAATTTCAAATTCACTATTTTCTGCATTTAAAGTGGATATTTTCTTACAATAGCTGGAAAGCGCGCCAAGTGAACACATTGCGCACTCCATGTGCGCACAAGCTGTGATAGTGGCAAAAAAGTCTAACCGCAGCAAAATGTGCGCGTTGGCACATTGAGGAGGGCGCATGCTCAATGCATCCAAGTGCACATTCACCTGCAAACTTTCCCCAAACACAGGGAGCATGCATCTAGCGAACCCATTCTGTCTAGCTTTCAAAATGTGTTGGTCATGTACATTCAAAATTGGACCGCATCATTTCTTTTCAGTGCACGCATGCGCACCCGCTACACCAAAGGACAGTCGCCCCGAAGTTGCTGCGCCCCTCTCCTAGACAGTCGTCTCGCACCTCGTCGCCATCTTGAAAACTGGAGTTGTAGGGGGCCTGTGCAGCAGGCGCGCAGTGCAGTTGTCCAGGAAGGTCATATCCAGACACACCACCATGTCTGTCTATTCACACTAAAACCAGGGCTGAGAATAAGATAAGAATTTAGAAATGGGAGAGAGAAATATTTGTGCGAGACAACATGCGCAGACGCGGTGTCTGCGCATCTCCATGCGAGGCGGCACAGGCAGGCAGGAGGCGCAGGGTCCGACCGCAGCAGAGGCAAGGCAGTGCAGCGGTGCATACAATGTGCACGCATGCACTCTCTGCATGTACCTGCCTAATCAAACACCCACACAAGCATAGGACTGAAGGCTTTTCAAATCCTCAAGGCTCTCCCCCCTCCTTCCTTCCCCCCAATTCAAACCGCTTCAAGTCAACGTGACACAGACTTGGCGCGATGCAGTCTAGACGCCATGCGCGCGCATGTCGTGCGCGCACCACAGCGCACAGTAGAAAATCTACAGCCTGCACGTCTGGAATTTACGCTCCATTAACCAACTCACACACCGTGTCCACTAACATTCTACAGAAATTAGCACCACCAACAGCAATGGCTTCCTCACGCACCCCCACCACATGCGCAGCTGACATGTGATATCTGCGCACCACTGCATTCTTGCCATACACTCATTCCAAGAGGCCATAAGCAGATTCAGTCAACAACTTAGCTGGAAAAATACTAGAGGTTGTCAGAATTTACTTAGCAACTTGTCTACCCACCGTAATGTAGATTTACATCTCCATCTGAGCAGCAGAAGTAAATCCATGGACATTTAGCAAGTGGTTTCCGGTAGATCCAGGCTGGTACCTTCAAGGCAGAGTGGATGGTAGACGCTGGGTGCAGTCCAGACAAGGAGGAATGCACAAATGCACTGCACAGGGAGACTGGAGTTCAAATGTGTGCCCGACGACCAACCGCCCCACAATTCAAATGGCTGGCAGCCATGGGAGGAGTTGCGCCAAGTGGGGGAGGGGGTGAGGCCCCCCCATCCTTTTCCTGCAGACAGCCCACATCACCCACCTCAAAATCCACTAGGCCTTCCCTCAAATCTAGATTGTATGCACACGCCGGGGTTGAATCGGGCCAGTGAAGGAAGGCAGAGGGGGGTGTCAGGTGGGGGAAACTGGAGGAGAGGAAGGGGCAAGCAAGACAAGGGGGGAGAACTGAAGAAAAGGGGAGTAGGAGTGGGGGGGCTGGATGCAGGTACAACATGGCTGCACTCAAGGAGGTCTTCTGTTCCTCAGGCAGTCAGTGACAGCAGTGTTCCCTCCTCTTCTGCCTGCCACCTGTCCTCGCACCACTCTCTCCAGCTGCGCAGTCTGCTGCACACTGGTTCATTCAAGATGGCTTCCACAGCACATGGCCGCGTTGAGTTCGACGTCGAGAGGGGGTGCATACCGTCCAGGCGCGCAGGCATCCCAGTACACCTCTACAGTCAGCACAAGAGTGAGTCCACGCAGTCTGCCCTTTTCTTCTGGACAGTCCCCAACAGGGAGGACGCGGGAATGCACACCTTTCCTGCTCTCAGCGCCGTGCATAATGTCTGCCCATGCCTCCTGGAGGGGGAACCCCGATCCTGCTTCCATTCCGAGTTGAGTCGACCGCCACGGCTCAGACATTGCCTGTGCGTCTCCCCTCCCTCCCTGCATTTTGGCGGTTCGACGCCGCACCGGGCACTGCACACCAAAGTTGCAGTGACTGCGCATGCGCGCACCTCCCCCCCCTGGCGCTACCAGTGGGTGGGAAAACTGTTGGGGACGCAGGTCCAAGATGCATTCCATCTGGATCCCCTGTCTCATGGAACTTCCCTCCTTGCAGCATGCATCCTTCAGGGATCTAGGACGCATCAGATTATGCAGGTAGGTCATGAGGGAGGGGGAAGTAGGTATGAAGGGGTACTTGGGGGGCCGAATGTCTAGACACAGCTACTTACATACCTCAGTCCTCCTCTCTCCCACAGCTGTTTGATGCCTCATGTTACTAGACACCGCCACACACCACCGCAGTCGGCACATCCACAAAGAGTGTGCCTGCGTCTTGTTTTTTTAGATGAGGGAAACTCCGCATGGAATGAAAACACCTGAAGACATGAAGATCACAAAAACCAAGGGGCTGTGGAACCTGTCACAGTACTGTAGATGCAGCAAGTGCGCATGTCCCTATGCACTCATAGCCTCTTCTCTCCTGCAATGCTGCCTGCCCGCCTGCCACGAGGCTCCGCCATGACAGTATTTGAGTGACCTTGCAGGGAACTCCATCGGCTCAACAGCCACCACCAGCCCCTGCCCCCAGCTCAGTCTTACTAGAGCATACACATCTCGGCATGAACACTCCATGTGTGAAATTCAGAGAACAGAGACTTTGGAGAGAGCTTCTAAAAACTTGTGAGAGTGAGGACAGGGAAAGGGGGGGTGGGGGGTGGTAAAGGGTGAGACATTGCTTCGGGGGGGTGTCCTGTGAGTGCATGACATCCACAGCCTCGCGATGAGAGGAAGAAAATGGAGGGAGGAGAGACGGGGACTGAAATTGCACTGCGCACAGTGCATGGCACACTCGAAGGTTTCCTTTGCACCCCAGCGGTGCAATTTTATGACTAGCCCAACCCTCTTTCGTACTCCCAGGACAGACAGACAACCTCTTTCCCACCAACACCACCACCCCCCACCCCTCTTCCCTGACTCCGCCCCAGTTGGGGGGTTGGAATGCCCCCTCCCTACCAAGAATGCCTTTCACATGGAGGGACAGCGCGCCAACGGCCTAATCTTTCTCTCCGAGACTCAACCTTGCATAAGGCTGTACTGCTTCGTCCTGCCCCTGAAGACTCAGCGGCATTTAAAAATAGACCCGATAAAAAACCAAGCGGAGCAGGCAGGGCCGGGTTTAAATATCCAGCACATGGCTATGTCATAGGTTCTCACCTGCCCAGGGGCGTCACCTCGACATGCACGCACACTGCACATAAGATCTTGAGGACACACCAAACCAACCACAGCGGAGGAGAAAGTGAGGTGCGGAGAGGAAGCAGGATCCTAGGTCCTCATCACACGTGTGCATGGGGAAAGTATGGCGCGGGTAGCCCAACGCTTGGATCCAGTTTGCTGGATGCAGCCACTGCTCTCAGCCAACACAGGGTAGAGTGAGGACATGCAGGCCAACTGTGGACGCTTACCCAGGCAGTGTGTGGGGTGGAGGAAAAGGTGGTGGTGGCGGTTGAGAGATGACGGTAGTGGTAACCGAGTGGCAAACCATGTTCACATCTCCTGACTGCCATGACACCCCAACAGGCAGTACAGCTGTGGTTGGTTTTGTTCTCTTTGCATCCTTGTTGCTTGTCTGCGTCCACACAAGTAGGTACACTCCAATGCGGACTCCCGGGCACGGTAGCTGGCTAACACAGCCCCACCACTACCGGCTTGCTGAGAGTCGCTGTACAGTAGCCATCCAGGGTTCCCAACAACGACAAGCAGCGGAGAGAAGCCGGCAGGCAGGGTCGGAGGGCGTGCACGTCACGTCACACCGAGTACATCCACAGTAGGGGAGGAGAGGGTGGAACCCCGGGGGTGGGGGGTCGAGGGACGGGAGAGCGTTGGGCAGCCGGCTTTGTGAAGGTGAGCTGGGGACGTGGGGAGACCGAGGCACACGCAGGCAGGCACAGAGAGAGGCGGTCCTCACCCCAGCCTCGCACCTCCTCGCCTGCCCGCGCGCCACCCAGGGGGGAGGGGGTGGAGTGGAGGGACGGGGGTGGGGGAGCGGACCGGGGCGGGCTGGGAGGGAGGAGGAGCTGGCGGGCCAGCCAGCCAGCGCGAGAGGGCGAAGCACACAGGGCGGATGTCTGCGCGCGCCGTGATCGAGTACTGCGCTGCTGCTGGTGTCGCTCCCCTCTCCTCTCCACGTGATACCACTCCGCCTGCCTGCCTGCCTTGCGCTGTGCCCCTCCCTCTCTCCCCGTCTCCTGCCTGCACGCTGCTCCAGTATCTGACCAACTGTCACGGCATGTCTACCTCTGCTTTCTGTGTCTGGCGGTCTGCCTGCATCAGTCCTGCCGTCTTCCAGTATTCGTTTCTCAGGCTGCCTGTTTCCCCTTGTCTCTGCCTGCTTGCCTTCCTCTAAACGCCTCTATGAAACGGTCTACTTCCCTCTCCAGATTCCTAACAATGAGCCTCTCTGTATGCCTACCTGCCTGTGTGCTAATCTGCTTGCTTGCCTGTCTGCCTGCTAGTAGTTTCCATGTTTCATACCTTCCCTGCTCATTTCAAACCGTGATGGGTCCAACTGCCAGCACCTGTCAGTTTGTTTCCAGCGTAAGTTCCTAACTCCAGGATTCTACCCGTTCTTCTATGTATGTCAGTTCTACTTTAATACCGCATATCTACCTGCAGCTCTTCTCCTTGTTTGCCTCCTACCTTCCTTATTCCCCACACGTGTACCTGTCTGCCTGCCTCAACCTTCTATCCGGTCTATAAAGGATACTTACTTTCTTCTGTAATCTGTATATTTTCCTACCTACCAACCCCCACTCGGCCTACAGACCCACCTGCCCACCTACCTACCAACACCCCCCCCCCCCCCTTCTGCCTACAGACCCACCTACCTACCTACAACCCCCACCCTGCCTACAGACCCACCTGCCCGCACACATACCTACCTACCAACCCACCCCACTTTCTGCCTATAGACCCCCCTGCCTGCCTACCTACCAACCCCCACCTTGCCTACAGTCCCACCTGCCTGCCAATATTCCTGTTTGTCTACACTACCTGCCAACTCGTCTGTCTACCTACCTACCTGCTCAAACGTCGGCCTGCCTGTGCTGGTCTTTACTCTTAGTCACGCTAGTCCTCTGCAACGTCACAGCAAGCTGACACGCCGCAACCAGTCTCCCCCTCCACCCCCACTTCCTTTGGTGCGCGCTGTGTCCGTCTTTTCCTTACAGCCTGGGGCTGTCTGCTGTCACCGCTAAATCTGCTATACCTATACTCTGTCTCTCTCTCTCTCGCGCGCGGAAGAAAATATGGTGGAAGGTTGGGTGTGTCACTGGAATGAGAGAGAGAGAGAGAGAGAGAGAGAGAGAGACAGACAGACAGACAGACATACAGACAGACAGACAGACAGACAGACAGACAAACAGACAGACAAACAGACAGACAGACAGACAGACAGACAGACACAGACGTGTGTGTGTGTGTGTGTGTGTGTGTGTGTGTGTGTGTGTGTGTGTATTCCCCTCCAGAAATTGATATTTGACTTGCAAGTGAGAGAGATCACAACATAAGATCCTTGATTTTTTTTTTACATGCACAAATCACACACACCAAACTACTGACTGAGATCAGGCTATCAGATTTCAAACCAGGCATTTCACATGGAATTCTGCCTAAAATGGACATGAGTGATGCTTCTAGCAGTTCATCCCACAAACACATCTGTCAACAAAATGAAAAGAACTGCAGAGATTAAGAGGGGGGGTTAGGAGACTGATCAGGCCTGAAGGAACTGCAATGGGTTAGAAGAAAGAAACCGTCAATTCCCGCAGAAGAACTATGTCCTGAATAATATGAGGTAAATCAACACTGCTTATTTCTGATTTCAACCAACATGGCACCTACATTATGACAGGCACATAACTGATTACATTCTCCTGTTGAAAGTATACCACATCCCTCAAAGGCAATTCATGCATTTCACCTTGAATGGGGAAAAAAGTGATAGATTGTTACACAATTACTTTTAGTGAAGGATTAATTAAATCATCACACTACCTATGAAGAGCATGCATCCAACCTCCAAGTCAAAACAAAATCCATGAGAAATCTGTCAACTTGTCAAAATTAAGCATTAACCGTGCCATCTTCACATTAGTACAGATAACAGCACTGTATCTGTGCTTTATGGAGAGCTTTCATCAAACTGACCATTTACATGATGTCACCAAGTGTCTAATACCATTAGGCCATACAGTATACATACAGCTGGCAAAGCTAACAAGACAGGGACAGCCAGACAGCAGGGCTGGGGTTAGCCACAGCTGTGCACACACCAGTCAACACAACACTAACCTCCATTTCCTGTCCCTACTGCCCGTCAGCTCTGCATGGTGCTATACTGTTTCCTTATAGTTATACTGTCTTTCTCTGTGGTGCATTTCTCTGTACTG
>JAWQFJ010003227.1:20000-30917 GCA_034096865.1 Theodoxus fluviatilis | reverse complement strand
GGGAATTTTTGACAAACTGTACCAATTTTGACTTCTTTTTGTGAACCAAATGGAAGAAGCAGCTATTCTAAATTAAGAATTATACATGGTTTGTTCATCAATGTTGTTTTTGTTGACTTTTTGAGCGTGTGATTGGTGGCGAACCTTAAAATCCGGACAGACGCAATTTCCTTCCTGGCCTGCAAATGCCTCGAGTCAATGTAATAAAAACAGAAGTCAGGACCTTTAACGTAATATCGGATGATCAAGTTGTTTGAATAACGGTTCCACCTACATATCAATGTCACGAAACACGAAGGGGCGGGCTTAAGTTTGGTAGAAATCGAAGAAAAAGAAGAAAATAAGAAGTACCGGAAGTTGTCTGTCCGCTAAATCGCGCTACTCTGAGGATTAATAAATGGCTATTTTCTCCACCTAAAATGCCATTCTTGATTTTGGGGGGGGATGAAAACGATGTTTGGTGGTGTGTAGTTTTGATAAAAGCCGGCAAGCACACCACTTGAAGGTAAAATACGGCTCTGGCGTCTTTCTTACAGATTGCCGATTCAGTTCTGTCCGTGTGATCTACATTCGCAACTTCGCTTTTCTTGTGTAAATACACATCTTTCCAAACGGGATGTGACTTTTTACACGCTCTACACAGGTTAGAATGGCGCCATAGAACATGCGGGATAGCTTAGTTCACTTAGTTTCGATATCTTTGTTCTCGAGCCAAGGCGATTTCATCTGTCTGTCCGTAGCGTTCGCAACCTCCGTTCGCAACACAGACAGACGGCGTTGCGAACGTGGACAGACAGCGTTGCGAACGTTCAAGGCGTACGAGTTCCCGCTTTGAGTCGGGACAAAAATAGACACACTGTGTCTCGCAAGAGATTCAATAAACACAAATGACTCAGGAATCGGAAGCGTGATTTGCTCGTTTTCAGAATCTCCAGCGATTTTAAAGTTGCATCCACCTACCCACCCATCCACCCATCCATTCACCCATCCGTCCATCCGTCCGTCCCTCCAGTTATCCATTCATTCATTCATACATTCATCCATCCATTCATTCATCCACTCGTCCATGCACCTATTCGCCCATCCATTCATCCATTCATCCATACATCCATCCAACTCTGCGGTCTCAAAGATGGATTACTCAGTGTGTTAAAAATGTCCAACCCCTCCAAATACAAATGTCATCAGGGTTGGCGATTTTGTGTGGGCAGATTTTCACAATGTTGATGGGGTTCTGGCTTGCTCCTACAGAGGAGTGATCGTCAACAGGCCCAGTCAATCCCCCCCCCCCCCCCCCCCCCCCCCCCCCCCGCTTTCACGCCGGCGGTTCAGCTTATCGCGCCGCCTTCACAGCCTTATCTCTTTGCCCCCCCCCCCCCCCCCCCCCCTCCCCCACCCCGCTTCCACACCGCCGGTTCAGTTTATCTCGCCGCCTTCCCCCCCCCCCCCCCCCACCCCCCCCCCCTCACCTACTCCAAATAGCTCTGGATGCTACTCTTTCAGTCTTTGGCATGATGGTGGGTTGGCAGGTCTGTAAATTCATTCCATCAATAGACCCGTCACAAGTTTCATTTTGTTCGACACCGCATTTTTGTAAATGGGGGGTATAGGGTACTATACTGCCTGCCAAGCTACAATTTATATGCAAAATAATCTTGTTATGTTGTTTCCATGTTGATTAATGTTTGTACTTTACCCTGAATTGCTTTCAATGTGGTGATAAGGCATTTGAAGATGTGTAGAAAAGTTCAAAGGTTCTACGTCCATGTGAAGTTTATAAAAATTTGTCACATATACACCATAAATGGGCCCAAATCATAGCATTCTACATTGTTTGCTACTTGAATTCCTTCATAAAGCTGCTGGAATATTAATTTGAGTTGGATTTTTTGACAATTGAAAGTTAAAGTAACTTCATATATGTGTTTGCTGTATTTTGGGAATTAGGGGGGTAGGATACTAAACAGTCTACCAGGCTACAATTTGTTTGTATAATCACATATTACTGTTGTTGCCATGTTGTTTAATGTTTTGTACTTAACTTTCAAAGGCTTTCAAGTTAGTAATTATGCATTTGAATATGTGTACAAGAAGTTAAAAGGTCCAGCGTCCATAAAATTACACAGGCGGGGACAACCGAATGGTCTCACAAGAAGAAAATGGCCATTTGAAAAACCTTTTATGAACTGTTTTTCCAGGGAAGATATAGTTTGTTTAGTTTTTGTTGTTAGAAGCTCATTTCTACAAGCTTTAGGCACCTTTTTGGCAGTTACAAAGATTGCGAGAGATTTCTTTGGATCAGGAGGGTTGGTGTCTTTGAACCAGGATTCTGTCAAAACTATCGCTTTCCATATAATTTTTGTTTTTGTTTTACAACAAAATAAACCTACTGTCTGCATTTCAATCTTTATTTGCTTTGGTTTTGACTTTTTTTTTCCCCATGATGTGTGTGTGTGTGAAAAGGAAAAATGGAAACCATTATTGTGAAACCTGCCTACTGCCTTAGTACTGCAAGCCAGCTTGCTTTACCACTCATTTCACTGCCCAGCCGTCTGCCTTCCAACCAACTTGCCTATCTTTGTATCTTGCCTACATTTCTAATCACCTCTTAATCCCCTAACTACCAGTTGTTTTTTTTACTATATACCCACACGTCTACCATGTCTGTTTATGCTCCTATCCTATCCACCTTGCCTCCCGTCTACTTAGCTCCACCTGCCCATCTCATCTATTGCTTATTATATAACCTCTCTTACCTCTACCTTCCAACCAACCAATCTTTCTAGCTTCCGTCCTTGAAGTCATGGTCAACTTCATTTTTCATGGTCATTAGTACCTACCTACTACCCACCCCTCCACTTGCCCGCCTGCCTCTCCATCTGCCCAACAAGATCCATCTTCCTCTTACTTCACGTTTAGTTCTTATCAACCAACTTAGTACCTACCTACCCCCCTTATAAAATCAAGTCCACATTCATATGCTACCAATGAATGCCAATCCAGCCACCTACCTCCGTACATATCCACCTCCCAACCCACCCACCATCCTCCCCATTTCTGTCGATTGAATTTTCCTGGCAATGCATACAACATTACAAGCTCGCTTGTCTATCAATCTACCTGCTAAAACAGTCGCAATGTGTTTCTTCCGATAAAAGCCATCAACAGTTTTGCTTCATTTCCTGCATAATATTTTCATCTCTTTCAGACTTGGTACATGTATCAGCTTAAAAAATAAGCAATTCTTCAAAATAAATTATTCTAATCCTGTGCACATTCCTTTTTAATTCAAAATAACTTGAAATGCGTTTTTAACTATCAAGATATGTAGGAGTCTTAGCTGTTTATTATTAATTCTGCCGACCTCACGTATGTTCAATTTCGCCCTTACTTATGAGACTTCCATTCTGAAAAACTCCAACCTTACTCAGCGACGAATTAGTCACTAACAAATCTCTAATTCTTCCGCAAAAAAAAATTCTAACCACTCCGACATGAAATAAACCTGTTGCTTCTCTTACACGCGAGGACGAGGGTCACTGAGACTTGCTAAGTCTAACCAACGCCAGCTTTTCTCCGTGGCGTGCATAACTCCAAACATCTGCGACAAGAAAACCTTAATGCTAGCTGTAGCACGCTATTCCATTTTATTTTTTGCTCTGTCACATAAACTCCACAAGGCCGACTGCAATAACCACATCCCCCCCACCTAGTACCAACGCTACGTGAGCTCGGCGATTCATTTCCTTTCCAAAATCGTTGCTAAATGAATGCGCACAATCTTCTTCACTCATTAATTCCTTGTCAGATATACGGTCCAACTAATTATGAAACATCGTCATTCAATTCTCTTTCACCTCACTCCCCCTAAGCCCCGCACCAAAATAAAATTACCTACGCAACCACAAACATCTCCCAGGACGAATACCACAGCTCCGCTATCGCAACTATTTGAACTTCATTTCTTCGGTCAGCGACGTACAGTACAGAGTTGCGTGCCTCAACTGCGCGAACGAAAGTCCAGTCGGAACTTACCTTTCTACGTGGGGCAGACAAACCACACCCGAGGTAGCCTGCTCCTGCCCTCAGCTAACTTCTTGCGCGAGTATTGTCGGACCACGTGCACCTGTCTCGCTATCCACAAAGCCCGCTCTCGTCCAGCCGGAACTACGCCACTGCGCGCGCCCGCGCAATCTCGTACTTCCCGTCTCTCCAAGCAGAGGTGGACGGACCTTTAACCTCCTCGGCGTGAAACAATGGTAGGACGTGTGAGCTAGGGTTACGTCAGGCTTCATCCTTGTCTCAGCAATCACCATGAACATTTATGCCGTTTTGATTCCATTGAGATGTTGCTGGTCATTTGGTTTGGGGGGAAAACTGCATAATTTATATAAAAAAACATCTTCGTGTCCTACGAACTAGTAAATCGATGATTTCTGTGAGAGGACTGATATATCTGTCGATTTTCTCCCTAATCGACTTTGAAACTTTTCACTTTGTGTAAATGGATTTTTAATTTGATCTCGACCTCATCAGTTATGTACTTTAAAATGCTCAATTACAGATTTAATCCTCTCTTTTCTTTTTCTTGTTCAATAAACAGAATGTGTTTGCACTCCTATGGGACTGTGGCATGTATGTTTTACTCAACACTACCACGTTGTGTCTACCCGATGAATTTCTGTATGGCGATATTTGGAAACATTTCTACAACTTATTAAATTAATAGCGCTCGATTACCGTAAAGTATAATAGCAATCAACGAACACAGAATATCGTTGCTCGTAAACTGTCCAATTCGTGCAGAAGCTTAACTGAGTTGACACACAACCACCAGAAATAATCCTGAAGCAATTATTTTTATCAATGAATTGTATTATATATCCGGACTCCTTTTTTGCTTTTAATTCACGAGTTATCTTATTGTACTAGATCAGAATGGCTTTATATCAAATTTGGAATGTCTTCATGCAAAAAAAGACACTGGGCGTCAAAACTAGGTTGTGGATCCCACAGGACAATAATCATAATGACCACATCAACTGCTTGAATCTGGGCTCTGCATGATTTTGATCAAAAGTGCACGACTACAAATATCAGCACTGTAGCCGACCCAATGACTCACCTCGAATACAGACTCACCAGGGCAACACGTGACTTTCAATCTCCCCAGGCGACGGCTATTATATAGGACCAAAAACGTTCGACATAAAACATTCGTAGATACTTTCTATTAGATGATATTAATACATCTGATCTCATTTCTGTGCCAAAAATGTGTTGCTTCGTGCAGATCGTGCATTAAAAAAAATATATCACAGAAGGTTTTCCCAGGTCCCAGATATATTCAAATATCAATGTACGGTATGTTCTATAATTATTTGGTCGAATGTTTGTTTTGTTTGTTTCGTGACCCAGACCACACAATGTTACACACGGTGATACCTGCTCTCGTCAAGGTGACGGCCTTGGTAGTCGACAGTGATAAAAAGAACACTTACCAAAAGCCTAGGATCAAAATCAAGACTATTATTAAGTATTAGCAGTGTGCCTATGTCCTCCGATAACTTAAAAAAAATAAAAATCAATCAAACACCCATATTCCCCACCTCTACCCCTCCTCCATTCCGCCCCCTCCAACAACTAAACGCTACATAAACACTGCGAGTGATGCGCGTGTGGTAACTTCCATTTGTCCAGGTCTAACTAATTTCTCGCCGGCACTGAAATAAATCTGCCATATTGAAATGATTCCATAAATGCGTGTCTAGTGTGCATTTTGCGACTCAGAGATAAACATGCAGAAACATGGCGCCTGCTATCGAAGTGACGGTTCATAACCCTGACCACGCCTTTATCGAAGTAGTTCTTGCCGCAAGTCGATAAACTGTTTGTCGTTTCTTTGATCTTCACTGCATTCGAGTTACGAAATGTTCATCAGCTTCATAGATACATAGGCCTACACAAAGTTCAAACTCTTAATCATCCAAGGTAACCAACGGCGTGAAGCAAATCGTCTGTTTCCTTGCCCAGAGAAGCTGTACCTACTCGCAAGTAAAATGCAACTGAGACGACGCCGTCATTTTGTTTGCTTTTTAAACAGAAGTAGTTTGTAATGCACGGGGAACGTTCGAAATTGGAAGCGGGCGTTTTGAATGCTCGACCATAAGTGTTGCCGCATCCAGAAGGTGATTCACAGAAGTGTTGTCCATCTGTCCGGCGTCAGGGACACGGAAAGTGTCGTCGCAATTAAATCCCTCCATAACATCAAGGTCAAACGATTCACCCCCACCCCTCCAATGACACAACGTATCAAATTTCTTCCACAAAACTTTTCCCAGCTCGTTTCGAACCTTGAACCTATTGCAATTGATATTTTGCGTAAGAACTTGACGAACTGCAGACCCCAAATCTCATTAATCTGTGCACCGGCTCAATGACGTAATGCCACGACTTGCGCGTCATGCAAGCGTACATCCCCCATTTCGTCCTGCATCCAGACCGTCATCACAGCAACAGCTGCGGTGACGTCACACCTGGTCTTCTTGTGGGTAGGCAGAGCGTCTGTCCAACATTTGGTCCCAGTCTGGCCTTGACTTCCCCCCTCTGACCACTGGCCTGAGGCGTGACCTGACCCCAGCCTACCCCTACCCCCTTACTCCACGTCAGCTTGGCTAATCTGCTGACTGACTGGAAATTTGCACCTCATCTCTCCCCCCAGCCCCACCCCCACCCGCACCACACGCTCTCTCTCTCGTTTCGGGATACTGACAATCAACAGCCGTCAGTGGTTTGTGTACTGAACGCACCCCCCACCCCCTGCCGTAATCTCTACCCCTGCCCCCACACTCCCAGCTCCCTCTCCCCTTTCCCCCTCTTCTACGGACCCCCCTTTTGGTTGACACGTGTTATCCATCCATTACCCCAACATACCTTCACTCTACACCGCAGTTCCATTCCTCCTAAGCGTGGCTAATCTCCCTGGTTCTGCTTAATGGACTCGCTCTCATGTCCAACCCCAGTCTGTCTGTGTGTCTGTCTGCGTGTTTGTACGTCTGCTTGTACGTATGTGTGTCTGCGTGTCTGTACGTCTGCTTGTACGTCTGTGTGTCTGTCTGTCTGTGTGTCTGTCTGTCTGTCTGTCTGTCTGAGTGTCTGTCTCTCTGTGTGTGCGTGTCTGTCTGTGTGTGTGTGTGTGTGTGTCTGTCTGTCTGTGTGTCCGTCTGCATGTCTGTGTGTCCGTCTGTGTGTCCGTCTGCCTGTGTGTCCGTCTGTGTGTCTGTGTGTGTGTGTGTGTGTGTGTGTGTGTGTGTGTGTGTGTGTCTGTCTGTGTGTGTGTCTGTGTGTGTCTGTCTGTCTGTGTGTCTGTCTGTCTGTCTGTCTGTCCGTCTGTAGGTCCGTCTGTATGTCCGTCTGTGTGTCTGTGTGTCTGTCTCTCCCTCCCTCCCTCCCTCCCTCCTTCCTCTCTCTCTCTCTCTCTCTCTCTCTCTCTCTCTCTCTCTCTCTCTCTCTCTCTCTCTCTCTCGCAAAGGTGCTCCAGGGACATCACATGTTCGGTGCTTCTCAGCCCTTCATTTCACTCTACTACCGAAACGGTCAGCCGCGGCCAGCACTCTCTCGTCCAGGGCTTTGTGGACAGTGGTCAGTCAGCAATGGACAATGCCAAACGCTCACTGACCTGGGCCCAGTTCCACAGCCCCCGCGTCCCCAGAGCTCATTAGCGGCAGAGTGGGGACGGGACTTCTCACAGCTCTGCGGCCATTCTGTCCACTTGTGGCACAGGGCGAGCAAACAGCAACTGACCACTGGTCACTTTGTCGTCGACCACGCCAGATGCAGCCACAGGAAGATAGAGTGAGCGAAGCCTGAGGCCGCGCCACGCGGCATTGATACTGTTTGGCGAGTCTGGGGAAACACAGGCTGTGGCCACTGGCCAGCGCTATAGAGCGGTCAAAGCAGCATCCAGTGTTGAGTGGACAAAGCACTCTGGTCAGCAGAGGCTGATTACAGGTGTGTGTGTCGGCTGTCCTCAGGTGTGCCAGCGTTCCAGAGACGCAGGGCGGATGGCTAGGTGTCTATTCCATTCATTCCTGCTATCCCAACAGCGAGGGTAAACTGTTTTTGATAGAATCACCACTCGGAAAGGTGTTCTTAAAAACCCGCTTTGTATTCACGGACAAACACGGATAAAAGTCGACAGCAAAAATGTTCGACTCAAGACACACAGATGGCGGGTGAGGAACAAGTTGTTGATATCCTACAGTCGTCTTGTTTCAGGGCTTTGCTTGTTTGTTATTTATCAAGTATCGCACAGTTCACCAGTCACAGTCCAAGCCTCTGTACCCAATGAGGGCCACGTGACACAGCTGCAAGGTACGAGTTCTTCGTCGCCCACCGCTTTCGGTCCCGAACGCACAGGCAGTGGATGCAATTGATTAGATCAAACGCGTACTTGTAAAACTTCTTGCACGAACATATCTGTATGCCTGGCAGCTTGTCCGTTGGAGGCCAGTCACTCTAGAACACAGAACATGTTACCTCGACATCTACAGATGGCGATTAATCTGACCAAATCCAGATCGAAATTCTGATTATCCAAAAATACAAACAAAGCGATAAACAATAGAGTGAAAGTTCGATGAAGATTCACGTGCATGTACCCATGCGCGAGCTCGCACGCACACACAAAAAGGCACAAAACACACACACACACACTCTCTTCTCTGCACAGCCTAATTGGGTCAACAGCGGTCATTGCTAACTGCATCGCGCAACCACTTCCTCCGCGGTCATCTCATTATGCAGGGCAAAGGATACCTGGGTTGAGAGCATTCCAACAACTGCAGGCCGGACACTGGTCAGCCAGCGGTCATTGTCGGCTGCCTAAGAGCCACTTCTCACCGCCGACCCGCCTTTTATTCCACTCCACCTCACTGACCAGTGGCCGTCGCTTGACCGCTTGACCTCTGAGCACGGGCGAGGCCTGCAGGCTGGCAGGCAGGAGAGCTATCAAAACCACGCAAACCAAGGGTTACCAGCAGGCGTCATGCGTTAACTACCGGCCAAGGGTCAGCTAAGGCCAGACACGCGGCTGGTCAGCTAACCCACTCTGCCCCACCTCCCATCCCGATTCCCCTTTTCTCCCAGCCGCCACTACCACCACCCCCGGGAAGTCACGCGACCCCTCACACCTTACCCCCCGCACCCCCCGATCCCCCCTCCTCGCCAGCCAACCAGCCAACGTCCAGCTAGCTGATCAATGGGCGGCCCTTCCCGCCACGCCGCCTGGCTGACCGCATACTGCCCGCGGCTACAGGCTGGGAACCTGCAGCGTTCACACAGCAACGAGCATGTTCTCTTTTGTGACAGGAGGGGGGGGGGCGGGAGGAGAGAGACAGACAGACAGACAGACAGACAGACAGACAGACAGGCACACACAGACAGACAGACAGACAGGCACACACAGACAGACAGACAGACAGGCACACACACAGAGAAAGACAGACAGACAGACAGACAGACACAAACACAGACTGAGAGAGAGAGAGAGAGAGAGAGAGAGAGAGAGAGAGAGAGAGAGAGAGAGAGAGAGAGAGAGAGAGAGTGAGAGAGTGCATGGCTATTACGGAGGGAAACACATGTTACTGCCACAAGAAGCTGTCAGAAGTCCCCGTTACAACAGTACAACAACGCTGTCCTGGAGACGGGCCTGTCGCCCTGCTGTGTTGTGTTAAACCCTGGACATAAGCCCTCAGAGTGGCATGAAAATTGGCCTTGGGGGGAGGGGGGGGGGAGAGAGAGGGGGGGCGGGGCGCGGGGGGGGGGGGCACAAAAAGAGAGGCACAGACACAGAGGCACAGACACACATAGAGAGAGAGACAGAGAGAGAGAGAGAGAGAGAGAGAGAGAGAGAGAGAGAGAGAGAGAGAGAGAGAGAGAGAGAGAGAGAGAGATTGCATGATTAGAGTTTTACGGCCTACCAGCCTTTATAGGCTATGTACGGCACTTGATCACGAAAATCACTAGAGCACATTAAAGTAAGAGAAATACAAGTCTCGATCACACTTATTCGCCTTTAAGGAGACGAGTAAGGAGACGCGGTGGGTCTATTCTCACCCCAACCCACAGAAGGTGAGAAAGTGAGAGAGACAGAGACTGAGAGCAACTCAAGCAGAAAAATGTCCGTCCATACTTCTGTCTGACACTTGAGACGTCTGGCTTGATGACTTCTGTCTACCCCATACAGACACAGAAACTTTCCCCTTACAGACACAGAAACTTTCCCCTTACAGATACAGAAACTTTCCCCGTCCTCTGTCTGTTTATAGCGCCGTGAAGTCAGGATGGTTTCAACAGGAAAAAAACAAGCACAATAACATCACACCAGCCAAATTTTTTAATAAAGTAAAGACACACATCAAAGAAACTCGAGTAAGTCACGAGGAGGAGGAAAGCTTGAGTTAGTTCTGCATGATTGCATTGCGGGATGCTGTGAGCTTGTATACTGGTGTTGTGTTGGTGTTGTGCATACCGGCAGTTGTGGATGAAAGAAAAGACTGGATGCTGAAGGTCCATATTCCTGCCTTTTAAGAAGACGAAGTTGTGTCTTTTCTAACGACGTTTCATCAAAGAAAAAGTATGCAAGCATCCCCACTCACTCAAGCATAACAGGTCAACTTGCCCCTCTAGTCACTCAGACACACATACATACATACACTCTAACACTAACTTGCACACACGCGCGCGCGCACACACATTACACTACAGCACACTACACTACACTGCACCGCACACACACACTACACTACGCACACATCACACGCACGCATGTGCATTCAACTGATTAAATCAATGATACAATATATCCATTCCTTTATTTCCATTCACAAAGATTTACTATTCCTTCCTAAACAATAA
>JAWQFJ010003227.1:15000-17500 GCA_034096865.1 Theodoxus fluviatilis | reverse complement strand
TGCTTTCTTCACATTCACTGGGCAGAGAGGGACACTAAAATGAAGAATGGCTTGGCATCTGCTGAAATATGCAGAAGACAAAATTTGCACTTTATATCAGCAACTTGAACCTTTTATGTATCAATGAATTGTCCTTTGAACACCCAGTTGGCACAAAATATATCAATATATTAAGTGTTAATGGGGTTAAACATCTACAGATATATTCAAAACATTCATATCTGTGGAAGGTGAAATTTATTCACCTGAGTTGTTCTCTGAGCGCCAGTACACAAAAATCACCGTAAGAAACACATTTTATGGGGTCGAAAATATGCATAAACATTCAAAACACAAAAAAACTGTGCAAGTTTTACCTTACATTTCAGCAAACATCCAGAGAGCATGAAATATCTTAAAAGGCATTCTACACTGAATAGTTTGACATTTGCAGAAATATTGATGACACAGGAACTTGTATTCCTCAGGGGTAGTGGGAAAGCAGACACAAGTTGTGGGTTACAGTGCATACATAGACTTTTTCATCACACTCCCCACACAAGCTACGCTTGCACCGGGTGGAGCAGCAACACCTTATATTCAACTACGACGGCACGCGCACTGAAATAACTTCTAGAGCACAGCACAGGGAAAAATTCATGTCAAGCATTGGTCAGTTTCAGCCTCACACTCACAGTGATATCAAGCATATCTATCAACTCTGTAACAGGTCTCCAAGGCCATGTTGCGGAGAGGACTGATCGTCATTTTGAATAAATTACAAACACTTTGAGTCAGTCGCTCACTAAACAACCACATGCTAAAAGACAGAGAGCACATGCACATTTCTTTGGTGGAGAGTGATTCTGGAGAGTTATGACCAAGGGGATGCCATAGTAGCGACTACATGTATATATCACACATCTACTTGCGCAGAGGCAGCTATTGCAAACTTACAACAATGTAGAAAGAGTTATATCAAGTTCAAGTCGCAATAGTGATTTATTTGACATTAATCTACATCATTAAAAAATAGGAAAATAGGAAAATAACAGCCTCCAAACAATATACAGCGATATACGGCATTTTAAGAGAATGAAAGGCAAGAGCACAACTCAAAGAAAATAGTCCTAAACGGAGTAGAGTTCTTTTCACACGTTCCTGATTTTTGACATAAGTATTACATTTAACTCTACCCCCATGGTATGCAAAAGTTTGTTCTGTTTTGGTTCTCAACTTTTTTTTCATAGAAACAATATACATTTATAGAAAATTGTGCAACTAGTGAAACACTTCGGTCTGTGACAATTTCTATTTTCTTATCTTTAAAAAATAGGAAAACAGATGCATAACAGTCTGCCTGTTTTGCAAAAATGTTAATCCTCATAACTTTGTCAAAACTGCTGCTCAAACTCTTTCGAATGTGACTTGTCAAGAGTATTGCTTTAAAAATTGGCCTTTAAAAGTTACTATTTTTTCACCCAACACGAGTTCTTTCAGCACAATACGAACATGTGTAAAACTTAAATTTCGTCATGCGGTTCTACCACTGCTATACATGCACATGTATATAAAGGGTACTGTAGTATATTTCCAATGGTGTCACAAATAAAGCGCTTGCACTGAAAACTTTTTGTATGGCAACTTTTTGGCTCAAAACACCTTTCATCACAGACTTAAATTAGCTCACTGTTCATGCAAATTACTCATAGAACTGCTGGATTATCTCTCTGAGATACACAGTTGGCTATAGAGGACCAAGGTGTACCTGTCCAAATCACCAATATCATGACGACATCAGCATGAAATATGCATGAAGGAAGCAGACCCAGTCTTGATTGTTAAAAATTGCAAGTTCTAAGTAAATAGTGGTATGACTATTAAGTCAGCTGATGAGGAAGACGTTATGATTTGTGTCAAAGAAGGAGATAGACAGGGAAAGTCGGGAGAGGTGAGAAAGAAGGAAAGAGCAGGGAGATGCTGAAGGAGGAGAGTGCTCGTTGCCAACTGTTACACTGAAAAGCGCCCAGAGTGCGCAGTTTCACGTTGGAAAACACTCAAGCTGCCTAACTATTTACAATGAAACTGTCCAGTGTTACATACTGGAAAATGCTCAAAGTGCCCAAAGTTTTACAGTGGGGAAACTCACACTGCCCAATGTTAGACAATGGAAAACTCTCTATAACTGCCCAATGTTACACACTGGAAAACTCTCACACTGTCTCATGCTACACATTAGAATACTCACACTGCCCAATGTAATACAATTGAAAATTTTCCATTACTGCCCAATGTTTCACACTGAATACTCTCACACTGCCCAATGATACACACCGGAAAACTCTCCATTACCGCCCAATGTTACACATTCGAAAACCCTCCATTACTGCCCAATGTTATACACTGGAAAACTCACACTGCCCAATGTTACACACTGGAAAAATCTCTATTACTGCCTAATGCTACACACAATAAAACTCACACTGCCCAACGTTACACACTGGAAAACTCACACTGCCCA
>JAWQFJ010003226.1:0-145874 GCA_034096865.1 Theodoxus fluviatilis | reverse complement strand
GAGGATAGAGGTAAGGGCTCCCTACAGGACGCCATCTCCAAGCGTGTTAAAGAGGACGAGGATAGAGGTAAGGGCTCCCTACAGGACGCCAACTCCAAACGTGTTAAAGAGGACGAGGATAGAGGTAAGGGCTCCCTACAGGACGCCACCTCCAAGCGTGTTAAAGAGGGCGAGGATAGGGGTAAGGGCTCCCTACAGGACGCCAACTCCAAGCGTGTTAAAGAGGTCGAGGATAGAGGTAAGGGCTCCCTACAAGACGCCACCTCCAAACGTGTTAAAGAGGACGAGGATAGAGGTAAGGCTCTCTACAGGACGCCACCTCCAAGCGTGTTAAAGAGGACGAGGATTGGGGTAAGGGCTCCCTACAGGAAGCCAACTCCAAGCGTGTTAAAGAGGACGAGGATAGAGGTAAGGGCTCCCTACAGGACGCCAACTCCAAGCGTTTTAAAGAGGACGAGGATAGAGGTAAGAGCTCCGTACAGGACGCCAACTCCAAGCGTGTTAAAGAGGACGAGGATAGAGGTAAGGGCTCCCTACAGGACGCCAACTCCAAACGTGTTAATGAGGACGAGAACAGGGGTAAGGGCTCCCTACAGGACGCCAACTCCAAGCGTTTTCAAGAGGACGAGGATAGAGGTAAGGGCTCTCTAAAGGACGCCAACTCCAAACGTGTTAATGAGGACGAGGACAGGGGTAAGGGCTCCCTACAGGACGCCAACTCCAAGCGTTTTAAAGAGGACGAGGATAGGGATAAGAGCTCCGTACAGGACGCCAACTCCAAGCGTGTTAAAGAGGACGAGGATAGAGGTAAGGGCTCCCTACAAGACGCCAACTCCAAGCGTGTTAAAGAGGACGAGGGTAGAGGTAAGGGCTCCCTACAGGACGCCAACTCCAAGCGTGTTAAAGAGGTCGAGGATAGAGGTAAGGGCTCCCTACAAGACGCCACCTCCAAGCGTGTTAAAGAGGACGAGGATAGAGGTAAGGGCTCTCTACAGGACGCCAACTCCAAGCGTGTTAAAGAGGACGAGGATAGAGGTAAGGCTCTCTACAGGACGCCACCTCCAAACGTGTTAAAGAGGACGAGGATAGAGGTAAGGCTCTCTACAGGACGCCAACTCCAAGCGTGTTAAAGAGGACGAGGATAGAGGTAAGGGCTCCCTACAGGACGCCAACTCCAAGCGTGTTAAAGAGGACGAGGATAGGGATAAGGCTCTCTAAGGACGCCAACTCCAAGCGTGTTAAAGAGGACGAGGATAGAGGTAAGGGCTCTCTACAGGACGCCATCTCCAGGGGCTCCCTACAGGACGCCAACTCCAAGCGTGTTAAAGAGGACGAGGATAGAGGTAAGGGCTCCCTACAGGACGCCAACTCCAAGCGTGTTAAAGAGGACGAGGATAGAGGTAAGGGCTCCCTACAGGACGCCATCTCCAAGCGTTTTAAAGAGGACGAGGATAGAGGTAAGGGCTCCCTACAGGACGCCACCTCCAAGCGTGTTAAAGAGGGCGAGGATAGAGGTAAGGGCTCTCTACAGGACGCCAACTCCAAGCGTGTTAAAGAGGACGAGGATAGAGGTAAGGCTCTCTACAGGACGCCACCTCCAAGCGTGTTAAATAGGACGAGGATAGGGATAAGAGCTCCCTACAGGACGCCAACTCCAAGCGTGTTAAAGAGGACGAGGATAGAGGTAAGGGCTCCCTACAGGACGCCAACTCCAAACGTGTTAAAGAGGACGAGGATAGAGGTAAGGGCTCCCTACAGGACGCCAACTCCAAGCGTGTTAAAGAGGACGAGGATAGGGGTAAGGGCTCCCTACAGGACGCCAACTCCAAGCGTTTTAAAGAGGACGAGGATAGAGGTAAGGGCTCCCTACAGGACGCCAACTCCAAACGTGTTAAAGAGGACGAGGATAGAGGTAAGGGCTCTCTACAGGACGCCAACTCCAAGCGTGTTAAAGAGGACGAGGATAGGGGTAAGGGCTCTCTACAGGACGCCAACTCCAAGCGTGTTAAAGAGGACGAGGATAGAGGTAAGGGCTCTCTACAGGACGCCAACTCCAAGCGTGTTAAAGAGGACGAGGATAGAGGTAAGGGCTCCCTACAAGACGCCAACTCCAAGCGTGTTAAAGAGGACGAGGGTAGAGGTAAGGGCTCCCTACGGGACGCCAACTCCAAGCGTGTTAAAGAGGTCGAGGATAGAGGTAAGGGCTCCCTACAAGACGCCACCTCCAAGCGTGTTAAAAAGGACGAGGATAGAGGTAAGGGCTCTCTACAGGACGCCAACTCCAAGCGTGTTAAAGAGGACGAGAATAGAGGTAAGGGCTCCCTACAGGACGCCAACTCCAAGCGTGTTAAAGAGGACGAGGATAGGGATAAGAGCTCCCTACAGGAAGCCAACTCCAAGCGTGTTAAAGAGGACGAGGATAGAGGTAAGGCTCTCTACAGGACGCCAACTCCAAGCGTGTTAAAGAGGACGAGGATAGAGGTAAGGGCTCCCTACAGGACGCCATCTCCAGGGGCTCCCTACAGGACGCCAACTCCAAGCGTGTTAAAGAGGACGAGGATAGAGGTAAGGCTCTCTACAGGACGCCAACTCCAAGCGTTGTAAAGAGGACGAGGATAGAGATAAGAGCTCTCTACAGGACGCCAACTCCAAGCGTTTTAAAGAGGACGAGGATAGAGGTAAGGGCTCCCTACAGGACGCCAACTCCAAGCGTGTTAAAGAGGACGAGGATAGGGGTAAGGGCTCCCTACAGGGCGCCATCTCCAAACGTGTTAAAGAGGACGAGCATAGAGGTAAGGGCTCCCTACAGGACGCCAACTCCAAGCGTGTTAAAGAGGACGAGGATAGAGATAAGGGCTCCCTACAGGACGCCAACTCCAAGCGTTTTAAAGAGGACGAGGATAGAGGTAAGGGCTCCCTACAGGGCGCCATCTCCAAGCGTGTTAAAGAGGACGAGGATAGGGGTAAGGGCTCCCTACAGGACGCCACCTCCAAGCGTGTTAAAGAGGACGAGGATAGAGGTAAGGGCTCCCTACAGGACGCCAACTGCAAGCGTGTTAAAGAGGACGAGGATAGGGGTAACGGCTCCCTACAGGGCGCCATCTCCAAGCGTTTTCAAGAGGACGAGGATAGAGGTAAGGGCTCCCTACAGGACGCCACCTCCAAACGTGTTAAAGAGGACGAGGATAGAGGTAAGGGCTCCCTACAGGACGCCAACTCCAAGCGTTTTAAAGAGGACGAGGATAGAGGTAAGGGCTCCCTACAGGACGCCAACTCCAAGCGTGTTAAAGAGGACGAGGATAGGGGTAAGGGCTCCCTACAGGACGCCACCTCCAAACGTGTTAAAGAGGACGAGGATAGGGGTAAGGGCTCCCTACAGGACGCCAACTCCAAGCGTGTTAAAGAGGACGAGGATAGGGGTAAGGGCTCCCTACAGGACGCCACCTCCAAACGTGTTAAAGAGGACGAGGATAGGGGTAAGGGCTCCCTACAGGACGCCACCTCCAAACGTGTTAAAGAGGACGAGGATAGAGGTAAGGGCTCCCTACAGGACGCCAACTCCAAGCGTGTTAAAGAGGACGAGGATAGAGGTAAGGGCTCCCTACAGGACGCCAACTCCAAGCGTGTTAAAGAGGACGAGGATAGAGGTAAGGGCTCCCTACAGGACGCCATCTCCAAGCGTGTTAAAGAGGACGAGGATAGAGGTAAGGGCTCCCTACAGGACGCCAACTCCAAACGTGTTAAAGAGGACGAGGATAGAGGTAAGGGCTCCCTACAGGACGCCACCTCCAAGCGTGTTAAAGAGGGCGAGGATAGGGGTAAGAGCTCTCTACAGGACGCCAACTCCAAGCGTGTTAAAGAGGACGAGGATAGAGGTAAGGGCTCCCTACAGGACGCCAACTCCAAGCGTGTTAAAGAGGTCGTGGATAGAGGTAAGTGCTCCCTACAAGACGCCACCTCCAAACGTGTTAAAGAGGACGAGGATAGAGGTAAGGCTCTCTACAGGACGCCACCTCCAAGCGTGTTAAATAGGACGAGGATAGAGGTAAGGGCTCCCTACAGGACGCCAACTCCAAACGTGTTAAAGAGGACGAGGATAGAGGTAAGGGCTCCCTACAGGACGCCATCTCCAAGCGTGTTAAAGAGGACGAGGATAGAGGTAAGGGCTCCCTACAGGACGCCAACTCCAAACGTGTTAAAGAGGACGAGGATAGAGGTAAGGGCTCCCTACAGGACGCCACCTCCAAGCGTGTTAAAGAGGGCGAGGATAGGGGTAAGAGCTCCCTACAGGACGCCAACTCCAAGCGTGTTAAAGAGGTCGAGGATAGAGGTAAGGGCTCCCTACAAGACGCCACCTCCAAACGTGTTAAAGAGGACGAGGATAGAGGTAAGGCTCTCTACAGGACGCCACCTCCAAGCGTGTTAAAGAGGACGAGGATAGGGGTAAGGGCTCCCTACAGGAAGCCAACTCCAAGCGTGTTAAAGAGGACGAGGATAGAGGTAAGGGCTCCCTACAGGACGCCAACTCCAAGCGTTTTAAAGAGGACGAGGATAGAGGTAAGAGCTCCGTACAGGACGCCAACTCCAAGCGTGTTAAAGAGGACGAGGATAGAGGTAAGAGGCTCCCTACAGGACGCCAACTCCAAACGTGTTAATGAGGACGAGAACAGGGGTAAGGGCTCCCTACAGGACGCCAACTCCAAGCGTTTTCAAGAGGACGAGGATAGAGGTAAGGGCTCTCTAAAGGACGCCAACTCCATACGTGTTAATGAGGACGAGGACAGGGTAAGGGCTCCCTACAGGACGCCAACTCCAAGCGTTTTAAAGAGGACGAGGATAGGGATAAGAGCTCCGTACAGGACGCCAACTCCAAGCGTGTTAAAGAGGACGAGGATAGAGGTAAGGGCTCCCTACAAGACGCCAACTCCAAGCGTGTTAAAGAGGACGAGGATAGAGGTAAGGGCTCCCTACAGGACGCCAACTCCAAGCGTGTTAAAGAGGTCGAGGATAGAGGTAAGGGCTCCCTACAAGACGCCACCTCCAAACGTGTTAAAGAGGACGAGGATAGAGGTAAGGGCTCTCTAAAGGACGCCAACTCCAAACGTGTTAATGAGGACGAGGACAGGGGTAAGGGCCCCCTACAGGACGACAACTCCAAGCGTTTTAAAGAGGACGAGGATAGGGATAAGAGCTCCATACAGGACGCCAACTCCAAGCGTGTTAAAGAGGACGAGGATAGAGGTAAGGGCTCCCTACAGGACGCCAACTCCAAGCGTGTTAAAGAGGACGAGGATAGAGGTAAGGGCTCCCTACAGGACGCCAACTCCAAGCGTGTTAAAGAGGTCGAGGATAGAGGTAAGGGCTCCCTACAAGACGCCACCTCCAAGCGTGTTAAAAAGGACGAGGATAGAGGTAAGGGCTCTCTACAGGCCGCCAAGTCCAAGCGTGTTAAAGAGGACGAGAATAGAGGTAAGGGCTCCCTACAGGACGCCAACTCCAAGCGTGTTAAAGAGGACGAGGATAGGGATAAGAGCTCCCTACAGGAAGCCAACTCCAAGCGTGTTAAAGAGGACGAGGATAGAGGTAAGGCTCTCTACAGGACGCCAACTCCAAGCGTGTTAAAGAGGACGAGGATAGAGGTAAGGGCTCCCTACAGGACGCCATCTCCAGGGGCTCCCTACAGGACGCCAACTCCAAGCGTGTTAAAGAGGACGAGGATAGAGGTAAGGCTCTCTACAGGACGCCAACTCCAAGCGTTGTAAAGAGGACGAGGATAGAGATAAGAGCTCTCTACAGGACGCCAACTCCAAGCGTTTTAAAGAGGACGAGGATAGAGGTAAGGGCTCCCTACAGGACGCCAACTCCAAGCGTGTTAAAGAGGACGAGGATAGGGGTAAGGGCTCCCTACAGGGCGCCATCTCCAAACGTGTTAAAGAGGACGAGCATAGAGGTAAGGGCTCCCTACAGGACGCCAACTCCAAGCGTGTTAAAGAGGACGAGGATAGAGATAAGGGCTCCCTACAGGACGCCAACTCCAAGCGTTTTAAAGAGGACGAGGATAGAGGTAAGGGCTCCCTACAGGGCGCCATCTCCAAGCGTGTTAAAGAGGACGAGGATAGGGGTAAGGGCTCCCTACAGGACGCCACCTCCAAGCGTGTTAAAGAGGACGAGGATAGAGGTAAGGGCTCCCTACAGGACGCCAACTGCAAGCGTGTTAAAGAGGACGAGGATAGGGGTAACGGCTCCCTACAGGGCGCCATCTCCAAGCGTTTTCAAGAGGACGAGGATAGAGGTAAGGGCTCCCTACAGGACGCCACCTCCAAACGTGTTAAAGAGGACGAGGATAGAGGTAAGGGCTCCCTACAGGACGCCAACTCCAAGCGTTTTAAAGAGGACGAGGATAGAGGTAAGGGCTCCCTACAGGACGCCAACTGCAAGCGTGTTAAAGAGGACGAGGATAGGGGTAAGGGCTCCCTACAGGACGCCACCTCCAAACGTGTTAAAGAGGACGAGGATAGGGGTAAGGGCTCCCTACAGGACGCCAACTCCAAGCGTGTTAAAGAGGACGAGGATAGGGGTAAGGGCTCCCTACAGGACGCCACCTCCAAACGTGTTAAAGAGGACGAGGATAGGGGTAAGGGCTCCCTACAGGACGCCACCTCCAAACGTGTTAAAGAGGACGAGGATAGAGGTAAGGGCTCCCTACAGGACGCCAACTCCAAGCGTGTTAAAGAGGACGAGGATAGAGGTAAGGGCTTCCTACAGGACGCCAACTCCAAGCGTGTTAAAGAGGACGAGGATAGAGGTAAGGGCTCCCTACAGGACGCCATCTCCAAGCGTGTTAAAGAGGACGAGGATAGAGGTAAGGGCTCCCTACAGGACGCCAACTCCAAACGTGTTAAAGAGGACGAGGATAGAGGTAAGGGCTCCCTACAGGACGCCACCTCCAAGCGTGTTAAAGAGGGCGAGGATAGGGGTAAGAGCTCTCTACAGGACGCCAACTCCAAGCGTGTTAAAGAGGACGAGGATAGAGGTAAGGGCTCCCTACAGGACGCCAACTCCAAGCGTGTTAAAGAGGTCGTGGATAGAGGTAAGTGCTCCCTACAAGACGCCACCTCCAAACGTGTTAAAGAGGACGAGGATAGAGGTAAGGCTCTCTACAGGACGCCACCTCCAAGCGTGTTAAATAGGACGAGGATAGAGGTAAGGGCTCCCTACAGGACGCCAACTCCAAACGTGTTAAAGAGGACGAGGATAGAGGTAAGGGCTCCCTACAGGACGCCATCTCCAAGCGTGTTAAAGAGGACGAGGATAGAGGTAAGGGCTCCCTACAGGACGCCAACTCCAAACGTGTTAAAGAGGACGAGGATAGAGGTAAGGGCTCCCTACAGGACGCCACCTCCAAGCGTGTTAAAGAGGGCGAGGATAGGGGTAAGGGCTCCCTACAGGACGCCAACTCCAAGCGTGTTAAAGAGGTCGAGGATAGAGGTAAGGGCTCCCTACAAGACGCCACCTCCAAACGTGTTAAAGAGGACGAGGATAGAGGTAAGGCTCTCTACAGGACGCCACCTCCAAGCGTGTTAAAGAGGACGAGGATAGGGGTAAGGGCTCCCTACAGGAAGCCAACTCCAAGCGTGTTAAAGAGGACGAGGATAGAGGTAAGGGCTCCCTACAGGACGCCAACTCCAAGCGTTTTAAAGAGGACGAGGATAGAGGTAAGAGCTCCGTACAGGACGCCAACTCCAAGCGTGTTAAAGAGGACGAGGATAGAGGTAAGGGCTCCCTACAGGACGCCAACTCCAAACGTGTTAATGAGGACGAGAACAGGGGTAAGGGCTCCCTACAGGACGCCAACTCCAAGCGTTTTCAAGAGGACGAGGATAGAGGTAAGGGCTCTCTAAAGGACGCCAACTCCATACGTGTTAATGAGGACGAGGACAGGGGTAAGGGCTCCCTACAGGACGCCAACTCCAAGCGTTTTAAAGAGGACGAGGATAGGGATAAGAGCTCCGTACAGGACGCCAACTCCAAGCGTGTTAAAGAGGACGAGGATAGAGGTAAGGGCTCCCTACAAGACGCCAACTCCAAGCGTGTTAAAGAGGACGAGGGTAGAGGTAAGGGCTCCCTACAGGACGCCAACTCCAAGCGTGTTAAAGAGGTCGAGGATAGAGGTAAGGGCTCCCTACAAGACGCCACCTCCAAGCGTGTTAAAGAGGACGAGGATAGAGGTAAGGGCTCTCTACAGGACGCCAACTCCAAGCGTGTTAAAGAGGACGAGGATAGAGGTAAGGCTCTCTACAGGACGCCACCTCCAAACGTGTTAAAGAGGACGAGGATAGAGGTAAGGCTCTCTACAGGACGCCAACTCCAAGCGTGTTAAAGAGGACGAGAATAGAGGTAAAGGCTCCCTACAGGACGCCAACTCCAAGCGTGTTAAAGAGGACGAGGATAGGGATAAGGCTCTCTACAGGACGCCAACTCCAAGCGTGTTAAAGAGGACGAGGATAGGGGTAAGGGCTCTCTACAGGACGCCATCTCCAGGGGCTCCCTACAGGACGCCAACTTCAAGCGTGTTAAAGAGGACGAGGATAGAGGTAAGGGCTCCCTACAGGACGCCAACTCCAAGCGTGTTAAAGAGGACGAGGATAGAGGTAAGGGCTCCCTACAGGACGCCATCTCCAAGCGTTTTCAAGAGGACGAGGATAGAGGTAAGGGCTCCCTACAGGGCGCCATCTCCAAGCGTTTTCAAAAGGACGAGGATAGAGGTAAGGGCTCTCTACAGGACGCCAACTCCAAGCGTGTTAAAGAGGACGAGGATAGAGGTAAGGCTCTCTACAGGACGCCACCTCCAAGCGTGTTAAATAGGACGAGGATAGGGATAAGAGCTCCGTACAGGACGCCAACTCCAAGCGTGTTAAAGAGGACGAGGATAGAGGTAAGGGCTCCCTACAGGACACCAACTCCAAACGTGTTAAAGAGGACGAGGATAGAGGTAAGGGCTCCCTACAGGACGCCAACTCCAAGCGTGTTAAAGAGGACGAGGATAGGGGTAAGGGCTCCCTACAGGACGCCAACTCCAAGCGTTTTAAAGAGGACGAGGATAGGGTAAGGGCTCCCTACAGGACGCCAACTCCAAGCGTGTTAAAGAGGACGAGGATAGAGGTAAGGGCTCTCTACAGGACGCCAACTCCAAGCGTGTTAAAGAGGACGAGGATAGGGGTAAGGGCTCTCTACAGGACGCCAACTCCAAGCGTGTTAAAGAGGACGAGGATAGAGGTAAGGGCTCTCTACAGGACGCCAACTCCAAGCGTGTTAAAGAGGACGAGGATAGAGGTAAGGGCTCTCTACAGGACGCCAACTCCAAGCGTGTTAAAGAGGACGAGGATAGAGGTAAGGGCTCCCTACAGGACGCCAACTCCAAGCGTGTTAAAGAGGACGAGGATAGAGGTAAGGGCTCTCTACAGGACGCCAACTCCAAGCGTGTTAAAGAGGACGAGGATAGAGGTAAGGGCTCTCTACAGGACGCCAACTCCAAGCGTGTTAAAGAGGACGAGGATAGAGGTAAGGGCTCCCTACAGGACGCCAACTCCAAGCGTGTTAAAGAGGACGAGGATAGAGGTAAGGGCTCTCTACAGGACGCCAACTCCAAGCGTGTTAAAGAGGACGAGGATAGAGGTAAGGGCTCCCTACAGGACGCCACCTCCAAGCGTGTTAAAGAGGACGAGGATAGAGGTAAGGGCTCCCTACAGGACGCCACCTCCAAACGTGTTAAAGAGGACGAGGATAGAGGTAAGGCTCTCTACAGGACGCCACCTCCAAGCGTGTTAAAGAGGACGAGGATAGGGATAAGAGCTCCGTACAGGACGCCAACTCCAAGCGTGTTAAAGAGGACGAGGATAGAGGTAAGGGCTCCGTACAGGACGCCAACTCCAAGCGTGTTAAAGAGGACGAGGATAGAGTTAAGGGCTCCCTACAGGACGCCAACTGCAAGCGTGTTAAAGAGGACGAGGATAGGGATAAGAGCTCCGTACCGGACGCCAACTCCAGGGGCTCTCTACAGGACGCCACCTCCAAGCGTGTTAAAGAGGACGAGGATAGAGGTAAGGGCTCCCTACAGGACGCCACCTCCAAACGTTTTAAAGAGGACGAGGATAGTATCTCTGATACAGGTTGGTCACGTGACTTCGGCTCCACATTCCAATGGTTTTACCAATCAAAATTCAACATGATCAAAAGACCATCGAGAGTAAAAAGATACGATTCTATTTCACTCCAATTATTTATCCCGATAGATAAACACAAATTTAGTGTTCTAATAAAACTAATCTATGAGATTTTCAGGAAATCATTTGAGAACTACTTTTAGCGCGAACGTCGTCTATAAGGTTGCAAACTGCCTTGAGCACGTGCGATTTTGTGTATACACGTGTATACACAATCTTTGGAACTAGTAATAGTAGTATAAACAAGCGAAAAAGATTCCTATCGCTCCGGCTGGTGACGTGAATCTATGGTTATACTCTCGCCAGTAAATGCTTTCTGGCCGGAACCTGTGGTCTAACTACCTTCACACTGTTTGACTAGCTGCTGAAGTCCACACTTCGATCATTCGTGTATCGACTGATGGTAAGTGATTTAACCTACATTCCGTTGCTAACTGAAAATCGGTGGATATAGGGAAAAAGGAGGGAAGGGTGTGCGGGAAGGGAATCAAGATGCTCGTCTGAACACCTCCCACCTCCCCACAGTCCAGTCTGAAATGACTGAATTATCCAAACACAACACACCATGCATCTAGAACTAAGATTTTACTCACTGTTGTCTGTGTTGAACGTTGATCGAGTGAAGTTTCTTCTGTAGGAATCCGTCCGATTCCGAAGTTCGATATCATCGGAGAGCTCAGAAGCAGTTTTTCTAAGTTTAATCCTTCTAAGCATACATTGAATTAATGATTCCTCATCAGTAAAAGCACTCAGCGGGTTTCTGGGTGTATAGCCATAGGTCCAAACGATTATCATTATGCAGACGGGATTGGTTGCCTTACTCGCACGATGAAGTATAATTGTTGCTGTTGTATTCAAAGTCCTTATAACAAGTAGAGTTCACACTATTACACTCTTGTGATTCGAATTTTACCGCATACAAGTCTTACATTTATGGGAAATCGATGTTTAGAAAACGAATTGACGAAAAGATGGCTGCCAGTATCCGTGTGTATCACAACAAGCGGAGGAATACACTCAACGATGTTGTATGCCATTCAGCATGGCCGAGACTGTGTTCCGAACGGTGGTATGCATGTTATGGAAGAATTAAGGCTATCACGTGACCAACCTGTTGCTGAGACGTAAGATACACTTGGTGATAGGTGCACTGTGACGTTACTCCTCCTGTGTTCTGGAAAAACACTGGCTCGGCGCTATATGCACTTGTCTAGGGGATTAATACTTGTGGAGGAGAAACGCAACAGGTTAATTTTCCTTTCACACTCATGCAATGACGCAAGAGGACACAAAGTGATAACTAAGAAGGAACTTTAATAATCAAGTGAAAACAAGTAATCAAGTAATCAATCATCAAGTGATCGCCGCTTCGTGGCTTTCAAATCCTCTAAGTGAATGACACTATTTCTGTACCGCCCCTATGACCTCAGACAATGATTAACTGTTCAACGTTTCTTTTGAAGAGAGAGTTCCACAGTTCAATATTATTTGGGAGACAGTTCAACAGTTCAATCTTTAAGGTTAGAGGCAATTTCAGAGTGAGTACTCACTGCATTTGGTGGATGGTTCCATCAACAAATTTCTTATCTAAAATTTGAGGCTGACACTCACAGCCTATCTAAATGCTTACTCGCTTTGTCTAGCGAGAAGAAAAGGCCATTAATCATGCTCCTTCGCGTTTCTTTGCGAAGAGCGTATACACAAGAGATCACCACAAGACGAACCTTGTAGTTGGAGCGCGCTCCGCTCCGCTCCGTGGCACTCACAGACCAGGCAGGAGGGGAGGCTAGGTCAAGCAGACGACGGCTTTGGGGTGAAGGGGCTGCAGTCAGGCTGGAGGCTCGCTCCAGCAGTCGGCGGGAGGAGAGGCTTGCCCAGGGGTCAGCGGCGGGCAGGCGGGCGAAGACTGTGGAGTGCTGAGAGGCGGTGGCAACGGCTTCGCGCGTGGGTGGGACGTTTTTGGACGGGAGTTGATTCCTCAGTGAGAGAACCACTGTTCCTCTCGTTGATCAGCACACCCAAGTTCTATTGGGATGTGAATGGGGATGGAGCGACCAATTCTTTAACGTGCTCTGGGGGTCAGACGCACGGAGTGTAGCGTTGTTGGGGAAGAGCGCCTGTCCCACACCCTTTCCTCCTGCTAACTAACGAATTGGCGGCATGCCCTAAGTTTTATAAAAACATCAGAACGTTTTCCACGCATGCGCACTCTCTTGGACAAAACGCTGAGTTCACAGAAAAACGCCTTCAGGGCAAGCTTTGAAAACAAGCTCAAGGCCACAGGTCACTCCATCTCCCAGGAAGTGCTGGATATACAAAAACAGGGCCATGTGCAGCCCAGAAAAACAGCTAAAGCAGTCAAGGACACGCCAAGCCTGAAAACCACCTAATTGAGTCAAGGGCACCAAGATTCTCTGAGACTCTAAGATCCAACAAGGGCAGTTTTCTCAGTTATGAAAACGTTAAAGGCTTCAGTCTTAAAAACACACTTAAATCACCAAAGCAATAAAGAGGGTGAAAAATGAATCTGTCACATGCACCTTATGACATGAACACAGTAGATGTACAATACACTCGGTGATGGTAATAGGTGCACCTCATCACACTACCATCATGGCTGTGCAGCTAATTACCATATGACCCCTGGTGAACTCTTCTCCGGCCATTGTGTGGTCGTGTGAGCGCTTGACGGGAGGAGAGAATTCAGGGGTGGAGGAACACACCTGTTAGTGGAGAGCTAGATCAATAGAGGTCACGTGACCGTCAATGGCGTAAATCACTGATCAAAGGGAAGAAGAGGTCAGCACGCATGCGCACAATTTCCTCCTTGTTGTCCGAGGATGCATTTTGATTAGAGCTTACTGTGTTGCTAATTACTGTGTTTCATTGCTTGATTGTTGAAACATGTAGTAAAATTCATACAAGGGTTTCTTTCAGATCTTATTTTTGCATCTCTGAAGAAGGTGCAGTCATGCATTGTTTATTGGGTGCTTCGATCCTTGTTTGCGGAAAACGGCTGATCACGTGTGTGTGTGTCTGTCACTCTGTGTGTGTGTGTGTGTGTGTGTGTGTGTGTGTGTGTGTGTGTGTGTGCCAGGTAAAGATGATCCAGCATGACTCTACATGTATGTCCTCCCAAAATTCAGTTTAAATTCCTAAAACAGAGCAAAAACCTAGCTGGGGACAGGCGGAAAAAGTTGTCCACATCAGGCGGGAAGAGAGCCCATGACCACCCAATCAGTGTGTAAGAGGGTGAGATTATGATGTAGAGACTTGTCCAGATCTCTGTAGTTAAACGTATTGTCTCTCGTTTCCATTTGCCTGCACAGATTGTAACTGCAGAGATACGTGGGGCGTGTTTCGCTTGCACCCTGTCGCTGCTGTAGAGATATATGATCGCGCAGACTGCCTTTCCCATGTGACGTTTCCTCAAGCCTTTTGTGTGCGTGTTTGAGATCACACCAAATTTTAGAGTTTATTCATTTAATGTACCATGTATTGTTTGTAGTATTGAATATATACATAGTGTTTACCCTTATCAACTACCCCATATCTGGCAACCTGCACTCCGTGAGTTGTAAATGATAATATTAATGGAAAATGATGAATAAGTATCTGATTTTAATTTGCGCCTTAAGTACTTCACTTGCCATTCATTTGTCTACAAACCACTTTTGGAATTCATTCATTGGCGCAGGTTGTGCTTTGATTAACGCACTTTCCAACGGAGTGGAGTTTGCCATATGGGATTGTTGATTTAAGCTTCAAATAGTTGTTAGAAGCTGTCAGATTAACACGATTTCGCGTCCACTGGGAAACCCAGGTGCGGCCTCTGGCTTAGGAATTTCGTTTGCCTTCGCTCAGGTCCGAGTAGTGGCTATTTAAAGCCAGTGGCTAACAGAGCGAGAGGACACGAGAAGGGAGAAGGAGTGCAAGCCACATCACGGACAGAGATAGACGAGGCACGGCAGAGCCAGAGGTCACGGGAAGGTCAGCCCAGGTGGACGACTATTATGCCTGCATTGCCCTGAATTGCCTTGTTACCATGAATAAAGACGGGGGAAAACTGACGCCAAGCCTTGCTTGTCTGCTGACCACTCGAGGAGTCAAGGGAGAGAGGCACACTGCCTCTACACACCATGCCTGCCCACCCAGCTCGACCACTCACGCCCTCATGCTTACTGGCGTGAAAGGAACCCGGGGTCGGTCCTGCTGAAGGGGTAGAGAGAGGTCCAAACGTCTCTCTATAGCCCCACCCTGCGCCTAGGCCCACACCAACAGAACCCCTGTTACAAGTGTTTAAACGTTTTCTTGGAACAACTGAACCACTGCCCGAAGTAAGGCAACAGTGTCAGGTTTATATAGCTGTTGAGAGGTGCCCCTATAACCATTTTCCGTGATTTCTTGAACCCCCTTCGCGACCTTGACATCATGACCATATATAAAAAAGCAGGACTAAAGACCATATAAATTTAAAGCACACACGCACACACAGGCATGTATGTGTGTGCACATGCGCGCCCGTTATTTCAGCAAGAAAAGTATGTGGTCCTCAATGCAAATTCAGGAGAATGCAGTCTGTTCATAGCACATTATGATTAATATTAACTTATGTATAAAGCTGCAAAATGAAATCCTGTACACACTCCCTGATTACTTTTTGTTGGGCGTTTGCTTGAAACCTGTTCCATTGACTTTAGCCTGATGTTCCATGCCTGGTCTCACTAGAGATGGGCCAGTGATAAAGGAATGCCTGAAACAGTGACACCACCTACCAATCTTTTGTCAGGCTTGGTGGCAATGCAATGTGTAGTTTCTGAGAGCATTGCAGTCTTAAACTTTGTCACCGTCACATTATAAAAAAAGGACTAAGTTTCACCTGAGAAGTCTCCATCAAGTGTTCGAAGTAAAACCGTATTCTTATGAGAGGGATCAGTAAGAAGTCCAAGTACATATTTTTACCTTGAGTTTGTCCAAAAAAAAAATTCCCCTAGATAATTCAATTTGTCTTGCGCCCTATCGTAACATGTTGTATCATCAAATACTTTTTCAGTGGAACATTTGCTGTGTTTACTTCATCTTGTCCCCCCATCGTATTGTATTGTCCAATACTTTTGCTGAACATTTTTTGGGGGGTTGTTTTTTGTCTTGTGCCCATTGTATTGGTCCGTATTGTCACATAGTTTTTCAGTAGAACATTTGCTTTGTCTTGTACTGTATTCATTGTATTGTAAAATACTTTTTCAGTATAACATTCATCTTGTTTATTACATCTTGTAACCTGTTGTATTGTATTGTCAAATAATTTTTCAGTAGAACATTTTGTCTTGTTTACTTCACTTTGTACCGTTCTATTGTATTGCATTGTCAACTACTTTTTCAGTTGAACATTTGTCTTGTTTATTTCACCTTGTGACCTGCTCTGCCGTTTTGCAATGTCAAATACGTTTTCAGTAGAACATGTCTTGTTTATTGAATCTTGTAACCTGTTCTGTTGTTTTGCAATGTCAAATACGTTTTCAGTAGAACATTTGTAATGTCAAATACTTTTCAGTAGAACAATTGCTGTTTGTTTTTTTTGTTTTTTTAAGGGAGATTTGGTCTTGTACCCCATTGTATTGCGTTGTCAAATAACTTTTCAGTAGAACATTACAGTGGTTTGTACCTCAAATCATGTATTTTATTAATTCTTATACATAAAAAAGGAACCTGCATCTAAAAGTACCCACCAAAAATAAAAACAATTGAATCAAAAGCACATAGGCAACAGAAATGATAATGTTGTTTCCTTCACCTAAAATAAAATTTACAGTTGAGATCAAAACTGTGCAGCATCCACATTCATGCAAACTTAGCTTGACAGAGTTGTCCAACATCAACAGAAGAAGAAATATTTTCTATGTGCATAGATATCAACAGCCAGCACTCAAACAACACAATTTCAGCATACAAATTGATTACCAACAATCTTTATATTAAAGGAAGGTGGGGATGGGTGGGTGGGTGAATTTATGCATCAACACCTTGGCACATTACAGATCCAATTGAAACAACCTTATCTGCTCTGAATCAGATAGGCGCTTCAGAACTGCCACAGCCTAAAATGTGTATGCTTCTCCTCTTCCATTCAACTGTGGCTGCTTAATTGCAATGGACAAGGATTGCTGTGTGTAATAGAAGGAATTCATACCAATTCCATGGAAAACCAGCAGCATTCAAAGGAGCAAATGATGAAAGTCAAAGTTAGCAACATCAGAAAACAAAAGAAAAGAAAAATCATGAACAACTCACCAGCAGTCAAATATTTAGTCAATCAGCCACTATTACAGTCTGTGCTCTCAAAGCAAACTAAATTTCTCGGTAGTTTCTAATATTTCTTTAGGACTGACAGTGAAAGTTATAAGCAGAGCACTCAAACTACCAACTTCCTGACTCAGAATACTGGAGCAATCACCTACTGAACCACAGATCACTGGTAAAAAGCCGCAGGCAAACATAAATGCATACATGTATGTGTGAGAAGTTTAGAAAATTAAAACCAAACATATTGAAACAAACAAAACAAGTGGAAACAAAACCATAGTTTCACCTTTTATGCATCTCAATTCTCATACATTAACAAAATGAATATCACTTTATTTCAGGTACTAGTGGTTGCTTAGGCAACTACAACAGCAATATTTTACTAATATTGCAACAGGATGGTACATTCAAGAAAGAATGAAAAAATTGTGCAAGTCTCATAAGATTTCACCACGTCTAGCAAGTGCCAGTCACACAGACACTGATAGACAAACCGACAGAGAAACCTGTAGACAGACAGACAGATATACACGCAGACAGACATACACACAGACAGACAGACAGAAAGACAGACAGACAGACAGATAGACACACAGACAGACATACACACAGACAGACAGACAGACACACAGATTGACACACAGATAGACACAAACACACAGACACACACAGACAGACTCTTACACACACACAAACAGGCACACAAACACAGAGACATTTACACACAAACACAGAGACATACACACACACACACACACACACACACACACACACACACACACACACACAGACAGAACAGACTCTACAGGTTGTAACATTTGAACTTTAGCTAAGCTGCCTTGGAGACCAGAGCATTTAATTAGGATTAGAGTTTGCATCATACATTTTGTCATGCAGTTCTCATGATAGTTCCCATAGGAGAACAACACATGAGGACAGAAAGGGCATGAAGCGTTAAGTAGTTTGAACACATCTGGAAGGCAAACCACCTTGTATAATGAATGCTTTATCTTCACCAGTACCTACGAAGCTGCAACCAAAAATGATGCTGGTCTTTGCATGAGATAGATTCCTTGAGATTGCACACAGTCCAAAATGTGTTCCTCTCAGTAAGGCACCGGCACAATTGCTACCTGCCTGCCTGCCTGCCTTCACCAGCGACCTGTTGAAAGGAGGCATTCAATTCCCTGGACAGAGAGAGTAGCTGTCACAGTTAGGCCTACTGGAAAGGTCTTCACAGCAACTCATAGCTAATATGGAGGTCTCCAAGGCTGGTGGAAGTCTTTGCAGCTAATGGATCCATGGGACTTCACAGCTAATGGAGAGGTCTTCAATGTCGGGGTACAGGTCTTCACATCTGATAGCGAGATCTTCACAGCCATGATAGAAGTCTTCAGTTCGTGGAAATGTCTTGAATCTTGGTAGAGGTCTTCACATCTGATAGCAAGATCTTTACAGCCATGATAGAAGTCTTTACAGTTAGTGGAAATATATTCAATCAGGGTACAGGTCTTCACATCTGATACCAAGATCTTCACTTCTAGTGGAAAAGTCTTCAGTCAGGGTAGAGGTCTTCACAGGCAAAGAACTTCATGGCAGGGATGGATAGATAGATAGATGGATGGATGGATGGATGGATGGATGGATGGATGGATGGATGGATGATGCTTTATGGCCTATCAGCCTTTGTAGGCTATGTGAGCCATTAAGCATGAACATCACTAGAATTAAGAGTAAATGCAAATCAAGTCACGATGTCCCTTATTTTTCCCTCTAATGAATCGAATAGGTGGGTCTATTCTCTTGCCCCAACCCACAGGGGGTAACACCCTCAGGTAAGAGATATTCATATGTAATGGAAAGTTTTCCCAGCCATGACGGGGACGTCACAACCACTGGACTTCACATCAGGCCTACTGAAGGCAAAGGCACAGAGGTTCCCACCAGATGACCCAAGTTGTGCCACGTTGTGTGTACATACCTACACTCAACCTGGAGTCTCATCATGGCAACTTGCAGCTTTGTTAGAATATTTTTATTTGAAGAAAAAGTTTTTCATTAATCCCAAATTAGTCAGGTTTCATATGGTAAAAAAAAAAGCCTAAGGGACTCTCAAAGAAGATCAGATTGTGTTGTCTTTGATTCATCTCAGCTTTAATACTGTGAATTCCTCACTGTTGGTACTGTCATCCATGCAGATGGGGTCATTACAAAGCAAGTAAGAGATTTCTTTCATTTTCATCAGATGCCACAGGAAATACATTATCCAGACAAAACTCCTTGGCTGTACAACTTGGAATAAACATGACTGAAATGGCAAACTGAGCAATCTCAGTTACATATATCAGCAGCAAGGAGGCTCTGATTACAACTGTTTGTCATGCATCAGGCATAATAATTCATAAACTGTTCAGTCTTTGAGACAGAATCACCTTCAAGAAGAGAATTTCGCACCAGTGTGTTCTAGGCACCACTGACAATAGCAATCCACTATACAGCAAAATGTAAGTGTCAAACACTTGATTCATACTAGATTCAGTAACAATTACATGATAACACCCTCAATTTTCCTCTGCCCCCCCCCCCCCGACCCCCCCCCCCCCCCCCCCCGACACCCCCCCCCCCCCCATTGCAAGGGCTGCACTGCTAAGACAGCAGAGGTGCAAAAATCATACCATTATCCACTCAATCTCATTCAATCAATCTTCACCTGAAAATGCAAACATCAGAGAATTTTGAAGAAAACTGATCATGCTCAAGGTCTGTTGGGAATAACCATCTTTTGAGCAAAACTTTCCCCATGCACGGACTGCACTTCCTCATTATGATCTGTTCTGATGGCACCTTTTTCTTTCAAAATGTTTCAGCCAGATCAGAAAGCCATCTTCCATTCCAATCAAAGGCTTTCTTTTACATTACCAACACAGCCACACATTAGTGCAGTGTAAAACTGCCAGCGTTGTTTCATTGCCATTGCTGCAGCTCCTGCAGATTCTGTTCTCATTATCAAAGGCAGCAATGTTGCACTAACAACATCCATGGCCTTCTTCAATTGATTCTAAAATTGGCAGGCATCAAAACTCAAGACCTCCATGAAACAATTTAGAAAGATGTCATTTTCACACATACACGTATCATGAAGACATTGAGACATGAAGACTACATAAAGATGAATGGTAACAAGTATTTTTTGTATTGCTAGCCATCATCTTTAAGTCCTCCCCACACACATTCACTGTGCTTTTTGAACTTTCTGCATTAAATAAATAATGCAACTAGGTGTTACCTCTTCAAACACCTGTGCAGCTTCAAATCCCTTGTGATGAAATCAAGAGAAATCCACAGCTTTGTTTAAAAAAAATAAACACGTGACTTTCACTTGTCAACACCTTTCATATGATTAGGAGATTCTAATCAACACTAAAAAACACTGCAGCCCTTTCCCAAAATCCTCTTCCAGATATTCCAACTGGTAAACAAAGCATGCAGCAGTCTTCGGTTGATATGTGCCACAGACTACGTTTTGAACTCGATGCAGCACAAAGTACCACTGGCATTCTGCTTGGAGGGATTTTCCAAATCCAAGGGAACAATTTGCATCATCCCAAAGCAGAACTCCACAGCAATCTTGCCTTGGCATCAAAGAATACAGCATCCCGATCCATTGACATCTTCTGGAGAGTTCCTCAGAGCCAGCACCTTCTTCAGAGCTTCTCTCACTGCGTCGTTGTTGGAGATGCAGGCTGAACTCAGCAAGTTCTCCAGTACATCAAGAGCAGCATCCAACTCCTGCCTCTTCAGCCGCATCTTCCCCTTCCTCCGGAAGCTGCTGCGGACAGTCCAGGCTTTGCGAATCACATCCTCTGACACACCAAAGTCCCGGCAGTTCTCCAGGAAGGAGAGAGTGAAGCGGATGTCTTCATGGAAGTCCTTGGACTTGAAGTAGAACCTGTGGGCCCTTGGGATAAAGACGCGGGCAAACTCGTAAGCATTGGTCGGCCACAGCGAAGAATGGTACCTACTCCAGTTGATGCGTTCTACATAGCGTGGCTGACACAGCCTGATGATTTCGGCCCGCCACAAGTAGCATGTTCCACACCACTGATTGTGTGGCAGATTCATCTGGCTGCAATTTCTGTTGCATGGCTGCATGGGTGCCATGCTGTGGGAGACATTGCGATGTAGCTTGCCAATCATCTGATGTACAGCCACGGCCAGAGCGTGAGTGGCCTCCCGTAGAGCAATGCTCATGCACAGCCAGTCCCTGGCCCTGGCATCGCTCAGCTCCTCATGAATCACCTCCTGCCGTGATGTCAACGAACCCATGGCAACCGTCCCCAAATGCTGCAAAAGAGCAAGTCACTGGGTCACACATTTTATTCTTTTACATCTTTTTGTCTTGCAAGGGTCAGCTGAGCTCTTCAAAATGCCCCAACAGCACTGCATGCAGATTGGAAAATAAAGAGTGATTAGATTCATGAGTAAAATTTATTAAATGGCTAATTGGTATTTAAGCTGAGGTTTCACGCTAGAAATGAATCATGCAAGAAACCTCTCTGGCGGTTAATGTGAAATGTACATTATCACATTGTCTCTCTCACCTGTCACCATCCTTATTGACTCTACTACTACTAGTCACTGATTCCTACTCTACTAAGAAAAAAGGAGTACCATTTGTGTTGATAAGGTAGAAATGACATGCTCATTTACACATTCATTTGTTCCCTTTTCCAAAAAAAGAAGAAAAGAAAAAATAATCACATATTCTTAGCCTATAGGGGTAGTATAGCAGGAAAGATATTGCAAATAAACTCATTAGCTTGAGGTGAAATAATGTTAAAGTACGCTAACTATAAGTCTACTCTACACACTCATCTCAGGGTCTCACTATGCTAAGAAACCATTGAAAAGTCCCAGTTATGACAGGGAAAGAAAGGCATGCCACTGAGTTAAAAAACTTTATGCAAAGCGTACTTTCTCGCTATAGTATTTATAAACGAACGTGAGTGCTCACAAATTTATGCATCGTAATCACTAATCACTAAATCAGGAAGTAGATGAGGCACAGAGCGCACAAGGGGGCCTACACAGAACACAGTCATGTTAACCAATAAAACTTATCAAACACTGAACTTGATACGAGAGATGATTCAAAACAGCATATTAGTACACGTCAGCGTTAGAGGCGCAAACAGAAAAGAAACAGAAACTGAATACGGATAGTAACGCGCCGTCACTTAAGATAAATTTACGGACTTCAACGCACTTGCTCAAAATGCACGAATTACCTAGGTTGTTCTGTGACAGCTTCGATGACTCTTGAAATCACATAAAAGATTTCCAGATGAAATAATTCTCCATGTCGATGGAATCTCTCAGTTTGACTTTAGTCCATGAATTTTCGAAAACAAGCGTCACAACCCACGGTTTCACGAAGGGTAGATAACTGCTAACCGAGTGTGTTGTTACAGCATTATTTGAAAATAATTAAAGAGTAGACTTTATGTATCTCAGAACATATAAAAATATGTTTGCAGTTTATGTAATTACATTTTTTCCATATGTGTCAATAAACATTTTTAATGCGAAACTTCACACAGGAAGTTAGTTTCCCCTTACCTTTTCTCGACTGAGGCGTGTTGATAGAACTTCGTGAGTAAAATTTCTTAGCGGTCAGTGTTTTTTACTTTTCCAAACGTATGTTCAAGTTTTATTTTTTTGAGAAATTGCTTTCTTGTCTGTACTGACTTATTAAGCTATATAATTCGCTGTCTGGTTTCAGTGGTTCCACACCTCATTGTCTTGAGTGTGAATCCGTGCGGTGTGACTGTGAGTGAGCTCAGTGACTGTGAGTGTGACCACGTTGATTGAGCCAGCAACTTCATCTTCAACCACACTGTACAATCGTGCTTTTCGCCTTCCATTTGAATTAAATCGTGATTTTTTTTTTGCAGGGTTTTACCGTATCCTCTACAGACGCGAAGAATAGACAGAAATGGCAGACTGGGTGGCATTGATTGATGAACAAGAGTCGAGGCTCGCTTCACAGGTACGGCAAAGTTGAAAGCATTCGTCATATTATGACTCATCCAATAACAAGCTGCGATCTTCTTTTATTCAAACCACATAGCGGATGCGTCGTTTGTTCACATGCTAATCTTTAGTAATTGCATTGTTTGGCAATTTTCTTCGTTGTGGAATATGTGTGTTCATGGTAAATGAAGCAGAACAACTAGTGTCTACTGCCATATTATTGGTAGCTGGATGCCTTTAAGTTTAAATATTGTGTGGATGGATAGATGACTTTGTATTTCAGCACAGAGATATAAACTTCACAATTTCTTCCCACCTCAGATGATATAGGGGAAAGCGGGGCACTATGCTCCAGGGGGCATTAGTGACCACTTTGATGAAGAAAAAAACATTTCAGCAATAGTTATTTTATTTCCAAAATGAGTTCCAACCAATCAAAGTTATTTTCTCTCGAGAACGATGAATGGTTTTGACCCAGTCTGAAATAGGTCAGTCACAGTGCCAGTTTTTTTTTTACACCACTCTTTTGCTGCTATGTTGAAAGTCCAAAAAAAACTTTGCCTCTTAAACCTCACTCACATCTAATTTTGATGTGCACTTCGTGATCAACAAAGGAACATAAGAATTGCATCAGTGCTTTCCTAAACTACCAAGGCAAGTGCACATGCATTAATTTCATGATGTTTCATGTTATACTTCAAGCTCATCGTACATAGTTTGCAACGTGCTCTTATTCCAGAATCTTTCAAAATGTTACTCTTTGTGAAGAAAAAGAGAGTGCTCAGAAGACAGCGTCCATTGTCGAAGGCGAGAATATTCTCCCACTCCCCTTAGTTCTTTGACAACATCTGAGCCTGGTATCAGTTTGTTTCTTTGACAATGAGATCAAAGACATGGTCAGTGAAAAATAAACCGAAATATTCCATCTCAGACAGTCCATTGGGAACAAAAGCTGGGCCGGGCTCAACAGTAATTGATGGTAACCACTGATGGTCATATCCATTCAGGAGCAATCGTAGGAATTTCTTCCTTTCATGCTGAAACATCGGAATCATGCACTACAATTGACTCTCGGACACTATGCTCCCTCTCCAAGAGATCCTCTTCGTCTTCAAACCCAAAAAACTCCTCAGAGTCAGAATCAAAGAAAAATCTACTAATACCTCATAGTCTATGATGTAAACAAAACTCGAAATGTGTCGATCGATTACACACAAAAATTAGCAGCAAGATCCACAGCGTAAAAAAAATTGATGCAGATGCGAAAACTAAGTCTCTTTCATGGACTCAACTGTCAAAAGAGCTCTCAGTCCCACAACTCTTAGATACTGGCTCTATAAATAGGCCCTATCGAGTATCGTTCGGGCAGATAGATCCGACCCCTGCTGTTCGGGAAAGAAAGCGCATGGCAGATACATCCGCCTGCGGTGCTCTGAAGGTTAAGTTATTCAATATAATTTTGTAAACAATAAAACATAACCCATTATGACCTACACCCTGTGATGAAAATGGATTCCTAAAACCTGAGGTTTTTTCATTAAAAAATACAAAGTCAAAACACTCGTTAAAAAAATTTATATCGTCACTTCTACACTTCCTAGAAACAAGAAGTACACCACTGTCAAATGTGACGTGTGCGTAGCATCTGGTCTGAAAGGGAGATGTAACGCGCGCGTAGCATCCTGTCATAATGGGTTAAGCATGCTCTCCTAGATCTTTAATGCCCCACATTTTAGCGTTTTGTTTCTAAAATGAAAATTTTAAAATTCAACATGACAAAACTGGACTGATGATACACACACACACACCTCTACTCTAAATTACCATGTGTTTCTTTTTTCTGCTTCATACATTTATCCTGAAAATGTCAGTTAAAGGCTTTTTGGTGCCTGTTTCCCTTCAATTTTATATTCCTGATTCTATAGCACTGTGTCAAGAAAACGGCAGTTTCTACCATAAGTATGTACACAAATCAGCAGAAATAAATGGAAACCATACACTTTGTTTGATGAATGGTATCACATGCAGCTTGTTGGATTGCTTTGAGCCGTCAGAGGCTACCAATACAGCAGCAGGACATGTCATTTTGGACATTGCTTCTGTGCATTGGCAGAAACATTTACAGTAAAATTAAAATTATTTTTCCCCCTGTGTGATTCTATGCATTTGTGAGTTATTTCATACATTTTAGATGAGATAAAACTTACCAAAATATGTATTTTTTACTCACTTGCGAAGCAAAAGTGAGTCTATGTACTCACCCGTGTCGTCCGTCTGGGCGTCCGTCTGGGCGTCCGGGCGTCCGTGAAAAACTTTAACGTTGGATTTTTCTCGGATACTATTAACTCATTGAAGACGGCACAATTTTTAGCTCGTGTTGACTGGAGTCGCATGTTTCTGGGCATTTTTACAGAAATTGCTAAAAAAATACTAATCAAGCAATGGAAAAACTGTTGCCATCATTAGAACGCTCTTTGTCTCCTCTATCCTTGTAATTCAATGTCATTCTCTCGTTAATTTTATTTTGAATATAGTATTGGAACAAAGATGGGTACCGTCTGGCGTGCCTGTATTTAGTTCGACTGGAGTGAGGCCGACTTCTCAGCCGACAGCGTGTACGGATCAGTTTCCGATTCCTCTTCTTCTGTCAGCAGTTCGTGCACTATACCTATGATCTGCTCCTCTAAAACTGCATCTTTTTCATCTTCGGAAAAACGGATCACATCGTCCTTCTCATCTGATGCTTCTTTCACAGCGATTTCAACAACATCCTCATCGCCTGCCGCGACGCCATTGTGATTTAGCCTTGAAAGCGCCTCTTGCCACATGTGTAAACAAAGTCTGGCAGTGCCTTATCCTCTTCAAATTCAGAGACACAGACGATCTACAATGTTCCTCACTATCTTATAAGAGAACTAGACTACCTCGACTGGTTAGAGCCCCTTACAACACGCACAAGAAATTTACATACGCACCGCATCATATGATGCGGTGCGTCGTCAACCGTTGCTCACCTCACCGCATCATATGATGCGGTGCGTCGTCATTGAGTTAAGCCTATCAACACCAAATGTGGCATGATGGTGTATGATGACAAGGCCTCAAAAAACATACATAGTGACTTGACCTTGCTTCAAGGTCAAGGTCACAGGGGCCATAAATGTTGTCTAAAAAACAGTCATTTTTCACATTTTCTCAATTTTCTCTGAATTTTTGAGATTGGATACCTGACCTATATATGGTATATAGGGCAAAGTAATCCCTATCTTTTGATACCAGTTTGGTTGACCTTGCTTCAAGGTCAAGGTCACAGGAGCTCTTCAAAGTTGGATTGTATACATATTTTGAAGTGACCTTGACCCTGAACTATGGAAGATAACTGTTTCAAACTTAATAATTATGTGGGGCACATGTTATACTTTGATCATGAGACACATTTGGTCACATATCATCAAGGTCAAGGTCACTTTGACCCTTATGAAATGTGACCAAAATGGGGTAGTGAACCACTAAAAGTGACCATATCTCATGGTAGAAAGTGCCAATAAAAACCGCTGGCGCTGAACCTCCAGGTTTTGGCATTTAAAAAAAGATCGGGTTCGAACCCGCAACCTCTCGAGAAAAGAGGGGGAAAACACACACACACATAAAAACACAAAAAAAACACAACCTCTCGAAAAAAGAGAAGAAAAAAAAAGTTTCAGCGCAGAATCAAACCTGGTCATGCATGACCAAGAGTCGAACGCTCTACCAGCTGAGCCATTAGAGAATTGCTATGACAGAGTGTTTGTAAAGCATGTAAATCCAATTCTAAGCTATCGGCCCAGGAACAATCAACCATATATTTTAAACATGATGGATAGGTTCAGGAAGCTCCTATTATGACATGTTTTGCTTTCCTTTGGCATGTCATAGACGCTGAATTAACACTCACACAGTCACACAGAGGAGGAAGTGTATTATAGATGTTCAACCCAGACATGTGCATTCGTACTCATTCAGTGATTCACGCACACACCGTGTGTGGTACTGCTACCGAGTACCGTCATTCTACAAGCAACGAGTCAATCCTGTTAACACGATTCATAACTGGTAGGTTTTTAGGCTAGATTCGCTTCGAAAAGTTGCAGAAAATCTGATGGTGGTAACAATCTGACGGTATAACAAGTTTTGACAAGGAAAAAACCAAGCAAGTAATCATTCTGACCGTTGTCAGCCATGTTCACCACGACAACGGCAGGATTCTAACGCATCATGAAGAAGGCTGAAATGGTCGGTGTCGGTGGTTGTTGTGACTCTTGACCGGTACTGTACTCCATGCACCTTAACGGTCCGTGTGATTCGGGTGTAATCTTAAGCTTAACGACGTTTATTGGCAGTATTACACCCGAATCACACATAGACCGCAGGGCGTGCCTTCGGATAACAACTCCTTCTACAGGTCCGCTCAGCCAAAATATGGACGATGTTCCCATATTATATTATGATAGTACATGGTATTGGGGATTGAAAACAACAAAGTTCCCTCTTCGATCGTATCTATTAAACAGTGAAAAATGACTTTTAAAAGTGCGAATTTGTATGATTCAAAACTATACAGGAGTTACTTCCCGTGACACATTTTCGTAGTTTTGGCCAATCAGAAATTAGGTCAGATTTACTGCGGAGATTTCACCATGGCAGCGTGTGCATGGGCCAATTGTAAACAGTGGCTACATCAAGCTTTTTAAACTTGAAAAATTCTATGAGGTAGGCTGTGTAGCATTTTAATAGTTCCTAGTGCTAGACTTGCATGCGTGGCGGCTATTATGCAGTCTAGGTGCAGCAGGTTGGGTTATACATAGTAGGGCTGTCTTTCCAGAAGTAGTCTAACGTACTAGCCTTGAAGTTGTCGACAGTGTTCGCAGATACGGCGTATTCACCCTTCTCAAAAAATCTCCTCGCAAATGACGTCACGTTATACGACGTCAAATGATGACGTCACAGATTTTGCAAAATGGAGTCTGTTGAATTGTTTTCATTGAAACACCAAAATGTAAAAAAGTCACTTTCTTTTCAAACCTCGATTCTGAAAATTTGATAATATTGAATGGGACCTAACTTCCAGTCAGTGTGCAAAATCTCAAGGAAATCCGTCCAGTAGTTTTTGAGATATAGGCCGTGGAGACGGGACAGACAGACAGACAGACAGACTAATAAAGTCTGTAGGACCTCCAGTAAACCTGGAGGGATAATCACCGTTGTGCTTCCTATGTCTTGAATTAAGAGCTTTGTGTTGCATGACCTTGGATGACCTTGACCTTGGGTCAAGGTCACATGTATTTTGGTAGGAAAAATGTGTAAAGCATTTCTTAGTGTATGATGTCATTGGTAGGTTTAGTTGTTTGACCTTGACCTTGAAGGTCACCTGAAGGTCAAGGTCATATAAAGGTCAAGGTCAAGCATGTGAGTCGTATGGGCTTTGCCCTTGTTCATGGGGTGTCTTTGTTTGGAATTGTTTGCAAAGTAAAGACTTCAGACGTGTGAGGGAAACAAATCAAACTATTCAAAGGAGTATACTTATCTTTGTAGTAAAAGTTATAGATAGATAATTCATTTTGCTATTTATGAAGACTCCTTCAGGGAATCAGTTTGTACCTATCTCTGTCTTGTTGAAGGTGTCAGGCCTGAACATCGCCCAAAGGTCCGGAGCGCCTGCCCAGACTGGTGTTCCAACCAGTGCCAACACCAGTGCCAGTGCCAATGCCAACACCAATGCCAACACAAATGCCAACGCAAATGCCAACACAAATGCCAACACAAATTCCAGTGCTTCTGTGGGCAGTGCTGCTGCCAATTCACACACTGCCTCCAACAACACAACAGAGGAGGAGGGTGATGATGACAAAGGTGAGATTGTCGGCTGTGGCGCCAAGAACTTTCTTCTATCAGACATCTGACAGGGTCCATCTCTGTCATCTTTCAGTGGTGTCTTTGTATCAAAGCGGCAAGGTTTGGTTCATGCTAATGTGTAGTGTGTGGATGTGGAGTGCCCAGGGTGGGGCTGCAAGGGGAGAAGTCTGCATGTTTGCGTGTTTGTGTGTGTGTGTGTGTGTGTGTGTGTGCGTGCGTGTGCACATATGTGCATGTGCGTGTGTGACTGTGAGAGTGAGAAAGAAAGAGAGAGAAAGAGAGAGAATGGCTTCAGATTGTGCGTGCTAACTTTAATAATGTTGTCTTTGCATTTTCATTTGCAAGTACAATGCATAGAATTCAGTGTAGGAAATGTGGTTTTGAAGTATTGTGTACTATTACAAATGTGGCCTCATCTGTGGGCAGTTTTCTCTGCATTTGGTGCTGGTGGCCAATGAGCGGAAGCAGTTTTTTGACTCACATGCGAAGCAAAAGTGAGTCTATGTACTGAGCCGTGTCGTCCGTCCGTCCGGGCGTCCGGGCGTCCGTAAAAAACTTAAACGTTGGATTTTTCTCGGAGACTATTAAGTCTATCAACACCAAATGTGGCATGATGGTGTATGATGACAAGGCCTCAAAAAACATACATAGTGACTTGACCTTGCTTCAAGGTCAAGGTCACAGGAGCCATAAATGTGGTCTCAAAAACAGTCATTTTTCACATTTTCCCAATTTTCTCCCACGTTATTGAGAATGGCGACCTTAGCTACAAGTGGTATATAGGTCAAAGCAAGCCCTATCTTTTGATACCAGTTTGGTTGACCTTGCTTCAAGGTCAAGGTCACAGGAGCTCTTCAAAGTTGGATTGTATACATATTTTGAAGTGACCTTGACCCTGAACTATGGAAGATAACTGTTTCAAACTTAATAATTATGTGGGGCACATGTTATACTTTCATGATGAGACACATTTGGTCACGTATCATCAAGGTCAAGGTCACTTTGACCCTTATGAAATGTGACCAAAATGGGGTAGTGAACCACTAAAAGTGACTATATCTCATGGTAGAAAGTGCCAATAAGCACCATTGTGCTTCCTATGTCTTGAATTAAGAGCTTTGTGTTGCATGACCTTGGATGACCTTGACCTTTGGTCAAGGTCACATGTATTTTGGTAGGAAAAATGTGTAAAGCATTTCTTTGTGTATGATGTCATTGGTAGGTTTAGTTGTTTGACCTTGACCTTGAAGGTCACCTGAAGGTCAAGGTCATATAAAGGTCAAGGTCAAGCATGTGAGTCGTATGGGCTTTGCCCTTCTTGTCTTACTCTTGCTCACAGTCCTGCAGATTATTTTAACAATGGATTAGAAGTTTGTGGCAGTCATGTGTTGAATGATTTGTCATATAGGCATGCAGAAGGCAAATTATGCTCTAATTTTATTTGTCCTGGAAAAGAAGGAAGGGATGGTTGAATAGATGAGACATGTATGTATTGTCAGGAAGTGCTCTGCAAGTCAGTCATTAGTGGTTGCTTTTTTCATAGACTTTTGAATGATTTCACTGACTTGTTAACAACTGTAAGATTTGTAGGATTACTGTTTTTCTTTCAATTGCATGCATGGAAAAGTGAACAGTTACTGGGTAGTGAAAAAAAGATAGTTGTGATTATGGTCAAATGGCCACAAAAAAATGGTAGGTAAGCCTGAACTTTGTTAAATTTTGTGTGTTTTTTGGCAGAAGAGCCCAGATGCAACATAAATTAATGTATTTCTTTCACTGAAACCACTTTTTCTTTTACAAACTCAAAAGAGTGTAATCCCAAAGTACTCATAGGCAAGGAAGATGAATCCATATATGCAGTTCATTGTTTACTGTCGGTTTTTGTCCATCTTTTTCTTTCTTTCTTTCTTTCTTTCTTTCTTTCTTTCTTTCTTTCTTTCTTTCTTTCTTTTTTTTTCTTTCTTTCTTTCTTTCTTTTTTTCTTTCTTTCTTTTGCTTTCCTTCTCTTTCTTTCTCTTTCTTTCTTTCTCTTTCATTCTTTCTTTAGGGTTGAGGGTTGCCAGGAAAAAACAGGGTAGGTCAGGTTACTGTAACCACAACCATTTCTTCTTTCTTTTTGTCCTTGTGTACTCCAGCATGTGGCTACTAATGATTGCTGTTTTGTCCTTGTGTACTCCAGCATGTGGCTACTAATGATTGCTGTTTTGTCCTTGTGTACTCCAGCATGTGGCTACTAATGACTGCTGTCCTTGTGTACTCCAGCATGTGGCTACTAATGTCCTTGTGTACTCCAGCATGTGGCTACTAATGTCCTTGTGTACTCCAGCATGTGGCTACTAATGTCCTTGTGTACTCCAGCATGTGGCTACTAATGTCCTTGTGTACTCCAGCATGTGGCTACTAATGTCCTTGTGTACTCCAGCATGTGGCTACTAATGTCATTGTGTACTCCAGAATGTGGCTACTAATGTCCTTGTGTACTCCAGCATGTGGCTACTAATGTCCTTGTGTACTCCAGCATGTGGCTACTAATGTCCTTGTGTACTCCAGCATGTGGCTACTAATGTCCTTGTGTACTCCAGCATGTGGCTACTAATGTCCTTGTGTACTCCAGCATGTGGCTACTAATGTCCTTGTGTACTCCAGCATGTGGCTACTAATGTCCTTGTGTACTCCAGCATGTGGCTACTAATGTCCTTGTGTACTCCAGCATGTGGCTACTAATGTCCTTGTGTACTCCAGCATGTGGCTACTAATGTCCTTGTGTACTCCAGCATGTGGCTACTAATGTCCTTGTGTACTCCAGCATGTGGCTACTAATGTCCTTGTGTACTCCAGCATGTGGCTACTAATGTCCTTGTGTACTCCAGCATGAGGCTACTAATGTCCTAGTGTACTCCAGCATGTGGCTACTAATGTCCTTGTGTACTCCAGCATGTGGCTACTACAGTCATTGTGAACTCAAGCATGTGGCTACTAATGTCCTTGTGTACTCCAGCATGTGGCTACTAATGTCCTTGTGTACTCCAGCATGTGGCTACTAATGTCCTTGTGTACTCCAGCATGTGGCTACTAATGTTGCTGTCCTTGTGTACTCCAGCATGTGGCTACTAATGATTGCTGTCCTTGTGTACTCCAGCATGTGGCTACTAATGATTGCTGTCCTAGTGTACTCCAGCATGTGGCTACTAATGATTGCTGTCCTTGTGTACTCCAGCATGTGGCTACTAATGACTGCTTTCTTGTGTACTCCAGCATGTGGCTACTAATGTCCTTGTGTACTCCAGCATGTGGCTACTAATGACTGCTGTCCTTGTGTACTCCAGCATGTGGCTACTAGAGATTGCTGTACTTGTGTACTCCAGCATGAGGCTACTAATGACTGCTGTCCTTGTGTACTCCAGCATGTGGCTACTAATGTCCTTGTGTACTCCAGCATGTGGCTACTAATGTCCTAGTGTACTCCAGCATGTGGCTACTAATGAGTGCTGTCCTTGTGTACTCCAGCATGTGGCTACTAATGTCCTTGTGTACTCCAGCATGTGGCTACTAATGTCCTTGTGTACTCCAGCATGTGGCTACTAATGTCCTTGTGTACTCCAGCATGTGGCTACTAATGTCCTTGTGTACTCCAGCATGTGGCTACTAATGTCCTTGTGTACTCCAGCATGTGGCTACTAATGTCCTTGTGTACTCCAGCATGTGGCTACTAATGTCCTTGTGTACTCCAGCATGTGGCTACTAATGTCCTTGTGTACTCCAGCATGTGGCTACTAATTACTGCTCCTAGTGTACTCCAGCATGTGGCTACTAATGTCCTTGTGTACTCCAGCATGTGGCTACTAATGTCCTTGTGTACTCCAGCATGTGGCTACTAATGTCCTTGTGTACTCCAGCATGTGGCTACTAATGTCCTTGTGTACTCCAGCATGTGGCTACTAATGTCCTTGTGTACTCCAGCATGTGGCTACTAATGTCCTTGTGTACTCCAGCATGTGGCTACTAATGTCCTTGTGTACTCCAGCATGTGGCTACTAATGTCCTTGTGTACTCCAGCATGTGGCTACTAATGTCCTTGTGTACTCCAGCATGTGGCTACTAATGTCCTTGTGTACTCCAGCATGTGGCTACTAATGTCCTTGTGTACTCCAGCATGTGGCTACTAATGTCCTTGTGTACTCCAGCATGTGGCTACTAATGTCCTTGTGTACTCCAGCATGTGGCTACTAATGTCCTTGTGTACTCCAGCATGTGGCTACTAATGTCCTTGTGTACTCCAGCATGTGGCTACTAATGTCCTTGTGTACTCCAGCATGTGGCTACTAATGTCCTTGTGTACTCCAGCATGTGGCTAGTAATGTCCTTGTGTACTCCAGCATGTGGCTACTAATGATTGCTGTCCTTGTGTACTCCAGCATGTGGCTACTAATGATTGCTGTCCTTGTGTACTCCAGCATGTGGCTACTGTAACCACAACCATTTCTTCTTTCTTTTTGTCCTTGTGTACTCCAGCATGTGGCTACTAATGATTGCTGACCGATTTGTTGTTTCTGAGGGATGTTGACTGGTAGATGTTTACTGATGGATGTTTTCTGAGGGATGTTTTCTGATGAATGTTTACTGATGGATGTTTACTGATGAATGTTTACTGATGGATGTTTACTGATGGATGTTTACTGATGGATGTTTACTGATGGATGTTTACTGATGGATGTTTACTGATGGATGTTTACTGATGGACGTTTACTGATGGACGGTTTACTGACAGTTTACTGGTGGATGTTTACTGATGGATGTTTCCTGATGGACATTTACTGGTGGACGTTTACTGATGGACGGTTTACTGACAGTTTACTGATGGATGTTTACCGATGGATGTTTACTGATGGACGTTTACCGATGTATGTTTACTGATGGCTGTTTACTGATGGATGTTTACTGATGGACGTTTACTGGTGGACGGTTTACTGACAGTTTACTGATGGATGTTTACCGATGGATGTTTACTGATGGCTGTTTACCGATGTATATTTACTGATGGCTGTTTACTGATGGATGATTACTGATGGATGATTACTGATGGATGTTTACCAATGTATGTTTACTGATGGACGTTTACCAATGGATGTTTACTGATGGATGTTTACTGATGGACGTTTACCACAGCTCCCAGCAAGGAGGAGGAGTCGCTGTTGCGGAAGCTGATTCAGTCACAGCTGCTGCACACCAAGGCCGACCTGGAGGTGCTGAGACAGGACCCCAACTCCCCTCTCCACAGCGTCAAGTCCTTTGACAAACTCAACCTGTGAGTTTGAACTTGGTCCAGCCTTGCTTGTAACTGTTATTCAGTGTACACACAGTGCTGTGCTTTTCTACTAACTCATCCTGTGAGTTTGAACTTGGTCCAGCCTTGCTTGTAACTGTTATTCAGTGTACACACAGTGCTGTGCTTTTCTACTAACTCATCCTGTGTTTAAACTTTGTGCTACCTTGCTTGTAACTGTTATTCAGTATACACACAGTGCTGTGCTTTTCTACTAACTCATCCTGTGTTTAAAAAAATTCCTACCTTGCTTGTAACTGTGTTATTCAATGTACACAAAGTGCTGTGCATTTCTACTAACTCATCCTGTGTTTAAACATTGTGCTACCTTGCTTGTTACTGTGTTATTCCATGTGCACACAGTACTGTGCTTTTCTACTAACTCATCCTGTGTTTAAACTTTGTGCTACCTTGCTTGTAACTGTATATCAACTAGTATGCATGCAATTTTTTTTCATCCTGTAGTCTCTACCTGTGAGATTGAACTTTATCCAGGCTTGCTTGAAACTGTATTTTCTGATATGCAAACAGAAAGTGTCATGTGTTTCTACAAACTTGACCAATAAGTGTGAAATTTGTCCAGGCTTTCCTATAATTGTATTTAATACAGTGTGCATACATGTTTTCTACAAACTCAGCCTGTGAGTAAACCTCCATTCTGTGCAGTCCTGACCTGCCTTGCCCGAGTCCAACACAAAATGGAACCTGTAGAATTCCATCATGTAGCATGAATGTGTACAGCATCATTATTACTTATGAAGTCGTTTTGGGGGCTTGATTTTTGCCAAGACTTGCTAAGCTTGTAGGTGTAGATCATGCTCAGAACACTTGAGTCCTTTGGCAAACTCCTCTTGTAAGTTAGAGCCTTCTCCAGGCATGTCGGTGTGATTCAAAGTACTGACCTTGTAAAAGTTTGTTGTTGTTATCAGTTAGAGCCTTCTCCAGGCATGTCAGTGTGATTCAAAGTACTGACCTTGTAAAAGTTTGTTGTTGTTGTTATCAGTTTGAGCCTTCTCCAGGCATGTCAGTGTGATTCAAAGTACTGACCTTGTAAAAGTTTGTTGTTGTTATCAGTTAGAGCCTTCTCCAGGCATGTCAGTGTGATTCAAAGTACTGACCTTGTAAAAGTTTGTTGTTCTTATCAGTTAGAGCCTTCTCCAGGCATGTCAGTGTGATTCAAAGTACTGACCTTGTAAAAGTTTGTTGTTGTTATCAGTTAGAGCCTTCTCCAGGCATGTCAGTGTGATTCAAAGTACTGACCTTGTAAAAGTTTGTTGTTGTTATCAGTTAGAGCCTTCTCCAGGCATGTCAGTGTGATTCAAAGTACTGACCTTGTAAAAGTTTGTTGTTCTTATCAGTTAGAGCCTTCTCCAGGCATGTCAGTGTGATTCAAAGTACTGACCTTGTAAAAGTTTGTTGTTCTTATCAGTTAGAGCCTTCTCCAGGCATGTCAGTGTGATTCAAAGTACTGACCTTGTAAAAGTTTGTTGTTGTTATCAGTTTGAGCCTTCTCCAGGCATGTCAGTGTGATTCAAAGTACTGACCTTGTAAAAGTTTGTTGTTCTTATCAGTTAGAGCCTTCTCCAGGCATGTCAGTGTGATTCAAAGTACTGACCTTGTAAAAGTTTGTTGTTCTTATCAGTTAGAGCCTTCTCCAGGCATGTCAGTGTGATTCAAAGTACTGACCTTGTAAAAGTTTGTTGTTGTTATCAGTTAGAGCCTTCTCCAGGCATGTCAGTGTGATTCAAAGTACTGACCTTGTAAAAGTTTGTTGTTCTTATCAGTTAGAGCCTTCTCCAGGCATGTCAGTGTGATTCAAAGTACTGACCTTGTAACAGTTTGTTGTTGTTATCAGTTTGAGCCTTCTCCAGGCATGTCAGTGTGATTCAAAGTACTGACCTTGTAAAAGTTTGTTGTTCTTATCAGTTAGAGCCTTCTCCAGGCATGTCGGTGTGATTCAAAGTACTGACCTTGTAAAAGTTTGTTGTTGTTATCAGTTAGAGCCTTCTCCAGGCATGTCGGTGTGATTCAAAGTACTGACCTTGTAAAACTAAAAGTTTGTTGTTGTTATCAGTTAGAGCCTTCTCCAGGCATGTCGGTGTGATTCAAAGTACTGACCTTGTAAAAGTTTGTTGTTGTTATCAGTTAGAGAGCATTACATTGTCAGGCAATGAGATGGCCATCTGTGCAGTGTACTGAATTTCCTAGTTGATGAATCACCTGTCTCGGTGACTGTGTGTATGGGTGTCTTGAAAATGCAGATACATGTTGCAATACTTCATTCAGTACAACATATGATTGTGCTGATAGGCATTTTCAGTGTACAGATTTTCATTATGAGACTGTTCAGTTCAGAATTGCCTGAAAGTTCCACTAATGCACCCAAGTATACTTTCCAATCATCATTCCATCAATTCAAGACCTCAAAACACGAGAGAGAAGTTGCCTGACATGAAACTATCAACCTGGCTAGACACTTGGTGTGCTACTTGTGTTGACAGGAAGCCGGAGCTACTGAAGGGAGTGTACAGCATGGGCTTCAACGCCCCCTCCAAAATCCAGGAGAAGGCCCTTCCTGTTCTCCTGCAAAACCCGTGAGTCACTCCCCTTGTCTCGCCTCACCAGTCACTTCCCTTGTCTCGCCTCATCAGTCACTCCCCTTGTCTCGCCTCACCAGTCACTCCCCTTGTCTCGCCTCACTACAGTCTGTGGGCTGGAGCTAGTGAGGGTTGCAGATTCAGTCCTGCTCAGCTTGACTTGTAGCTGCAATCAGCAAGACCCTCTTTTCTGTGTCTTGTTAGGGCTTCAATGAGTGTGTCTTGGGAAGGAAAGTTTGTTGACTGTGTTATTGGAAGAGAGGAGTTAGTAATGGAGGCCAGAGGTGGACTTCTTGAATTGCAAAAAGGAAAGGCACAGGAAACACTGTGTCCAGCAGTATTCACTGGGTCAGTGCTTCTGAAGCTTGTGTGGTTAACTCTAGTTCGGGTGAGAGTTGAGAGAGTTGTTGAGTGGTGAATACTCTCCCTGCTGGAATGAGGTCACCATAGAGTGAGAGCACTCCTCTCTCTTAACTCTCACTTGAACAGGGAGTTTGGACTGGAAGGTTTGTGGAGCAGTAAACAACACTGGAGAGAGGCTCATGACATGTTGCTTCATAAAGCTTTGGTGTAGCTTGTGAGCTGCTGATATGTGGAAGTTTTGTAATCAAGCAGTAATGTGATTATGCCAGTAAGTCTCCTATACAGCAGCTGGGTCGGAAATCTACTGAGAATCCATCATGCTATGTAAGAACTTCAACTCTGTGAGTACAGAGGCCCATACTAAGTATGGTAAAATATCCCAAACTGGCCCATATTGCATATGTGTTAAGAGGATGCAGCTATTTTAGGGGGAAAAGATCTTTTCAGTTCTGCTTAGTGGCTTTTTCTCAGACTGGGTAGTGGCGAGCAGCTGGCTCCGGCATGCGAGTTGGGGATAAAAGGGGAAAGTGTGACTGCTTTTTGCCCTGGTGAGTAGTGGTTGCTAAGTGTGACTGATTGCAGTGGTGTGTAGTGGTTGCTAAGTGTGACTGTTTGCCCTGGTGAGTAGTGGTTGCTAAGTGTGACTGTTTGCCCTGGTGAGTAGTGGTTGCTAAGTGTAACTGTTTGCCCTGGTGAGTAGTGGTTGCTAAGTGTGACTGTTTGCCCTGGTGAGTAGTGGTTGCTAAGTGTAACTGTTTGCCCTGGTGAATAGTGGTTGCTAAGTGTGACTGTTTGCCCTGGTGTGTAGTGGTTGCTAAGTGTGACTGTTTGCCCTGGTGTGTAGTGGTTGCTAAGTGTGACTGCTAAGTGTGACTGTTTGCCCTGGTGTGTAGTGGTTGCTAAGTGTGACTGCTAAGTGTGACTGTTTGCCCTGATGTGTAGTGGTTTCTAAGTGTGACTGTTTGCCCTGGTGTATAGTAGTTGCTAAGTGTGACTGTTTGCCCTGGTGAGTAGTGGTTGCTAAGTGTGACTGTTTGCCCTGGTGTATAGTAGTTGCAAAGTGTGACTGTTTGCCCTGGTGAGTAGTGGTTGCTAAGTGACTGTTTGCCCTGGTGAGTAATGGTTGCTAAGTGTGACTGTTTGCCCTGGTGAGTAGTGGTTGCTAAGTGTGACTGTTTGCACTGGTGAGTAGTGATTGCTAAGCGTGACTGTTTGCCCTGGTGTATAGTAGTTGCTAAGTGTGACTGTTTGCCCTGGTGTATAGTAGTTGCTAAGTGTGACTGTTTTGCTCTGGTGAGTAGTAGTAGTTGCTAAGTGTGACTGTTTGCCCTGGTATGTAGTGGTTGCTAAGTGTGTCTGTTTGCCCTGGTGTATAGTAGTTGCAAAGTGTGACTGTTTGCCCTGGTGAGTAGTGGTTGCTAAGTGACTGTTTGCCCTGGTGAATAGTGGTTGCTAAGTGTGACTGTTTGCACTGGTGAGTAGTAGTTGCTAAGTGACTGTTTGCCCTGGTGAGTAGTGGTTGCTAAGTGTGACTGTTTGCACTGGTGAGTAGTGGTTGCTAAGTGTGACTGTTTGCACTGGTGAGTAGTGGTTGCTAAGTGTGACTGTTTGCACTGGTGTGTAGTGGTTGCTAAGTGTGACTGTTTGCACTGGTGAGTAGTGGTGGCTAAGTGTGACTGTTTGCCCTGGTGAGTAGTGGTTGCTAAGTGTGACTGCAAAGTGTGACTGTTTGCACTGGTGTGTAGTGGTTGCTAAGTGTGACTGTTTGCACTGGTGAGTAGTAGTTGCTAAGTGTGACTGTTTGCACTGGTGAGTAGTAGTGGTTGCTAAGTGTGACTGTTTGCACTGGTGAGTAGTGGTTGCTAAGTGTGACTGTTTGCCCTGGTGAGTAGTGGTTGCTAAGTGTGACTGTTTGCCCTGGTGAGTAGTGGTTGCTAAGTGTGACTGTTTGCCCTGGTGAGTAGTGGTTGCTAAGTGTGACTGTTTGCACTGCAGACCCAAGAACATGATTGCCCAGAGCCAGAGTGGGACGGGCAAGACTGCAGCCTTTGTGCTGGCCATGCTCAGCCGCGTGGATCCCAGCAAGCCCTTCACCCAGGTAGGATGGCACCCCTCCCCCTACAGGGCCACGCCCACAAAACTCCTAGTAGGTAGTGGCAGTGAAAATTGAAATATCACTATTGAATAGAATATTCTGATTTATTATGATTCTACTATATGATAGAATTAAAACAAAAAACATTTAAGGCTCTATCATGAACAGTTCCGGAGATAATGAGGTTTCAATCTGATGGCGAAAATTTGGGAGGTTGTCCTTGTACTTAACTACCTTTTTCAGCCTTGAAAAACTTCATGAATAAGACAGATTGTGTAGTCTATGTTAATTAAGCATATACAACTGATTATATAGATTGTGTTTCTGAAACAGCTAGGCTATGACTACAAAATCAGCAAAACTACAAGTGCTTCAAAATGGGGAAAAAAAGATATTCAAAACATGTCAAACTTGAATGATTTGACTACTTCGACAGCATGTAAAATTACAAAATTATTTCTAAGATTCACTCTGAATCACTTTCTCATTACAGAATTTTACATATACATTAAGCTCAATTCTTTTTAGCTCAGAACTTCTTGATGTAATTTCACATGTCGAACACTTTCGTGATTTTTTTGTTTTTAGGGGTTTATACTTTAGAAATATGGACGGATTTTGGTATCATTCAATTTATTACTTAATTTCGCGTACATTGATACCAAATATAGCATTGTGCGATGTCTGTCCCAAATTCACCAGGCGAGTAAACGGAGTACCATAAAACTCACCCGTTGCCGCCTCAGCTGGAAAAGCGAGAATTTCACGATCGCACGGCTTCACTGTATCACTATATTTTGGCGTGGCGCATTAAAAATACTAATGCTTTAATGATAAACATACATTCAATTGAAAGAAGAAAGAAAGTTCTTTATTTCTGTGTGAGTTACACATCTGTAGTACTTGTGTAAGCCAAATACAGCCCCCGTGAAAAGCGTCTATTTTGGCTGTTTTGCACGTTACATCGCACTTTTGTGCGGCGCTGCCACTACGTACTCCTAGTGCTGAAGTGTTGACCCATGGTCCGTGTGGCTGTGCTGTTATGGTCACTTCTCACTTTGACTTGAAGTACTTTTGTACTGCTTGCATCATACACAGTTCTCAGTGGCATTTTCAGTTTTGATTCACATGAATACTTGAATGAAGGGCTTGGGTGACAAAGAGTTTCATTTTGGTGCAGGCAACTTGAAACCTCAGGCCTTATCTATGTTTGGCTTTGAAGAGCTGATTCTCGATGCTATAATTTATCAACATTAAATCTGTGCTGTTGAGGTGAGAATGGATGGGAAATGGCTTTTTCTGTCTTTCTTAAAACTTTAGTGCAATAGTTCAGATTTGATATAATATGACAGTAGTATATTTTTATATTTTCTTTATTGTGTCATCATTATCACCATCATCATCATCATCCCCTCTATCTTTGTTGTCATTGGGTCAAAGGGTAGAGGTCAGACAAATATCAGCCAACTCTCCTCGAGTATAAGGGGTATGAGAAGGATCACTCAGACAGAAAAACCATGGGCAGACTTGGGCTCATCAGCCATGGCAGGCAGCCAGTCTAGGGGAAGGACCCCTGATACACGTTCTATGGATGAAGACGGAGATGCAGGACCCCTGTGGTGCCACCAAACCTCTGCATCACACAATGCGCATCATGATGAATTGCGCGCGGTCAACTTCAAGATGTGGTGCTTGTCCTCTGGGGTTCCGCTGGGGAGGAAGAGTGCCGAGCCTACAGCCTCGAATGGGCCCACCCTCAGCTACCGGAGGTCACCTCGCCTCTACTTGTCCGACCAGGAGAATAGGAGTGAGGGAAAATGTGGCCAGACTCGACACCAGTCAGGAGCAAGCTCTATGGCAACCTGGAGGAGCTGCGGAGGACAGCTGCATTTGTGCGGGCGACTGGCGCAATCATCTGGCGATCGACAAGAAGAAGAAGATTGTTTCTATCATCATCATCCTCACGTTATCGAGTCCACTTTCATTTCCTTGGTCATGATTGCTGTCACTATCCCCACCCATTGCTGTCACTATTCCCACCCATTGCTGTCACTATCACCACCCATTGCTGTCACTATTCCCACCCATTGCTGTCACTATCACCACCCATTGCTGTCACTATCACCACTGCTGTCACTATCACCACCCATTGCTGTCACTATCACCACCCATTGCTGTCACTATTCCCACCCATTGCTGTCACTATTCCCACCCATTGCTGTCACTATCACCACCCATTGCTGTCACTATTCCCACCCATTGCTGTCACTATTCCCACCCATTGCTGTCACTATCACCACCCATTGCTGTCACTATCACCACCCATTGCTGTCACTATTCCCACCCATTGCTGTCACTATTCCCACCCATTGCTGTCACTATCACCACCACTTTCCTGTCACTATTCCCACCCATTGCTGTCACTATTCCCACCCATTGCTGTCACTATTCCCACCCATTGCTGTCACTATTCCCACCCATTGCTGTCACTATTCCCACCCATTGCTGCCAATATCCCCACCCATTGCTGTCACTATCACCACCCATTGCTGCCAATATCCCCACCCATTGCTGTCACTATCCCCACCCATTGCTGTCACTATTCCCACCCATTGCTGCCAATATCCCACCCATTGCTGTCACTATCCCCACCCATTGCTGTCACTATCCCCATCCATTGCTGTCACTATCACCACCCATTGCTGTCACTATCACCACCCATTGCTGTCACTATCACCATCCATTGCTGTCGCTATCCCCACCCATTGCTGCCATTATCACCATCCATTGCTGTCACTATCCCCATCCATTGCTGTCACTATCCCCACCCATTGCTGTCACTATCACCACCCATTGCTGTCACTATCACCACCCATTGCTGCCATTATCACCATCCATTGCTGTCACTATCCCCACCCATTGCTGTCACTATCCCCACCCATTGCTGTCACTATCACCACTGCTGTCATTATCACCACCCATTGCTGTCATTATCACCATCCATTGCTGTCACTATCCCCACCCATTGCTGTCACCATCCCCACCCATTGCTGTCACTATTCCCACCCATTGCTGTCACTATTCCCACCCATTGCTGCCAATATCCCCACCCATTGCTGTCACTATCACCACCCATTGCTGCCAATATCCCCACCCATTGCTGTCGCTATCCCCACCCATTGCTGTCACTATTCCCACCCATTGCTGTCAATATCCCTACCCATTGCTGCCAATATCCCTACCCATTGCTGCCATTATCACCATCCATTGCTGTCACCATCCCCACCCATTGCTGTCACTATCACCACCCATTGCTGTCACTATCACCATTGCTGTCACTATCACCACCCATTGCTGTCACACTATCACCACCCATTCCTGTCACTATCACCATTGCTGTCACTATCACCATTGCTGACACTATCACCACTGCTGTCACTATCACCACTGCTGACACTATCACCATTGCTGTCACTATCACCACTGCTGTCACTATCACCACTGCTGTCACTATCACCACTGCTGTCACTATCACCACCCATTGCTGTCACTATCACCACCCATTGCTGTCACTATCATCACCCATTGCTGTCACTATCACCACTGCTGTCACTATCACCACTGTTGTCACTATCACCACTGCTGTCACTATCACCACTGCTGTCACTATCACCATTGCTGTCACTATCACCACCCATTGCTGTCACTATCACCACCCATTGCTGTCACTATCATCACCCATTGCTGTCACTATCACCACCCATTGCTGTCACTATCATCACCCATTGCTGTCACTATCACCACTGCTGTCACTATCACCATTGCTGTCACTATCACCACCCATTGCTGTCACTATCACCACCCATTGCTGTCACTATCATCACCCATTGCTGTCACTATCACCACTGCTGTCACTATCACCATTGCTGTCACTATCACCATTGCTGTCACTATCATCACCCATTGCTGTCACTATCATCACACCATTGCTGTCACGACCACCCTTGCTGTCACTACCACCATGACCACCCATTGCTGTCACTACCACCATTGCTGTCACTACCACCACCCATTGCTGTCACTACCATCACCCATTGCTGTCACTACACCATCACACCATTGCTGTCACTACACCATCACACCATTGCTGTCACTATCACCACCATTGCTGTCACTACACCACCATTGCTGTCACCACCACCATTACCACCATTGCTGTCACCACTACCATTGCTGTCACAACCACCATTGCTGTCACTACCACCATTTCTGCCACCACCACCATTGCTGTCACTACCACCATTGCTGTCACTACCACCATTGCTGTCACCACCACCATCAACACCATTGCTGTCACCACCACCATCACCACCATTGCTGTCACCACCACCATTACCACCATTGCTGTCACTACCACCATCACCACCATTGCTGTCACTACCACCATTACCACCATTGCTGTCACTACCACCATCACCACCATTGCTGTCACCACCACCAGCACCACCATTGCTGTCACTACCACCATTACCACCATTGCTGTCACTACCACCATTGCTGTCACTACCACCATTGCTGTCACCACCACCATTGCTGTCACTACCACCATTGCTGTCACTACCACCATTACCACCATTGCTGTCACCACCACCATCACCACCATTGCTGTCACTACCACCATCACCACCATTGCTGTCACCACCACAGTCACCACCATTGCTGTCACTACCACCATTACCACCATTGCTGTCACCACCACAGTCACCACCATTGCTGTCACTACCACGATCACCACCATTGCTGTCACCACCACCATTGCTGTCACTACCACCATTGCTGTCACTACCAGCATTACCACCATTGCTGTCACCACCACCATTGCTGTCACTACCACCATCAACACCGTTGCTGTCACCACCACCATCACCACCATTGCTGTCACCACCACCATTACCACCATTGCTGTCACCACCACCATCACCACCATTGCTGTCACCACCACCATCACCACCATTGCTGTCACTACCACCATCACCACCATTGCTGTCACCACCACCACTACCACCATTGCTGTCACTACCACCATCACCACCATTGCTGTCACCACCACCATCACCACCATTGCTGTCACTACCACCATCACCACCATTGCTGTCACCACCACCATTGCTGTCACTACCACCATTGCTGTCACTACCACCATCACCACCATTGCTGTCACCACCACCATTGCTGTCACTACCACCATTGCTGTCACCACCACCATTGCTGTCACTACCACCATTGCTGTCACTACCACCATTACCACCATTGCTGTCACCACCACCATTGCTGTCACTACCACCATCACCACCATTGCTGTCACCACCACCATCACCACCATTGCTGTCACTACCACCATCACCACCATTGCTGTCACCACCACCATCACCACCATTGCTGTCACCACCACCATCAACACCATTGCTGTCACCACCACCATCACCACCATTGCTGTCACCACCACCATCACCACCATTGCTGTCACCACCACCATCACCACCATTGCTGTCACCACCACCATCACCACCATTGCTGTCACCACCACCATCACCACCATTGCTGTCACCACCACCATCACCACCATTGCTGTCACTACCACCATCACCACCATTGCTGTCACCACCACCATCAACACCATTGCTGTCACTACCACCATCACCACCATTGCTGTCACCACCACCATCACCACCATTGCTGTCACCACCACCATCACCACCATTGCTGTCACCTACACCATCACCACCATTGCTGTCACCACCACCATCACCACCATTGCTGTCACCACCACCATCACCACCATTGCTGTCACCATCACCATCACCACCATTGCTGTCACCACCACCATCACCATCATTGCTGTCACCACCACAGTCACCTCCATTGCTGTCACCACCACCATCAACACCATTGCTGTCACCACCACCATCACCACCACCATCACCACCATTGCTGTCACCATCACCATCACCACCATTGCTGTCAACACCACCACCACATCATCATCACCATCGTCGTCGTCGTCTTCATCATCGTCATTGCCAGCATGGTTGTCATCTTCATCGTCATGTTGGTCTTGCTCCTCGTGACGCCCGTGCCCCACGTGCCCTGCAGAGCTCCACCGTGTGCCAGGCCGCCCTGCACGCCGGGGCCACGGGCAGCACCGGGGGGCTGGTGGTGTGGGGCGTGTCTGACGGGGGGGGCAACACCTTCTCCTCCTCCACCCAGCACGGCGTCTCCAGCTTTCCGTCAGTACTCACACGCACACATACACACACATACACCACACACATGCAAACGTGCATTTGCACACAGACTTGCACACGCATGCACACACGCACGCACACAAACACACACACACATGCAGATCCACAAACATACGCACGCACACACACACAGACACACACTCGCACGCGCGCGCATACACACACATACACACATTCACTCACACGCACACATACATATCACACACATTCGCACACGTTCACACCAACATACATGCGCACACAAAAACAAAGACAAGCACGCACGCACACACACACACACAGACACACACACACACACACACACACACACACACACACACACACACACACACACACACACACATATGGACACAAATACTCATCTACGCATCCACACGCACACGTGTAGATGCACACACATATACATGCATGCGCACACCCACACGCCAGAGCAGACATACGCAGGCATACATTTACTCGCGCACACATCCATCAACACACACACACACACACGCACACACACACACACACGTGCCCGCAAGCAGACTCGCATTTGCTCACACGCACATACATGCTTAGGTATTCACATATAACTCACACATATAAGCATACAACACACACACACACACACACACACACACGCGCGCGCGCGCACAGAGGAGAGAGAGAGAGAGAGAGAGAGAGAGAGAGAGAGAGAGAGAGAGAGAGAGAGAGAGAGAGAGAGAGAGAGAGAGAGAGAGAGAGAGAGAGAGAGAGAGAGAGACGGACGGACGGAAGGACGGACGGACGGACGGACAGACAGACCAGACAGACAGACATACACACAGACAGACACACAGACAGACGGGTGCGCGCACACACGCACGTACACTCACATAGTGATTTGCTATATATAAATGCCTATACACAAACAAAGATACATACTCCAGCGTTTCATCACTGCTGTGAGCTCCGCCACTCCTCCAGGCTGTGTTGACGCGGCCTTGTTGCTACTTGGTCACCAGGTCGGGTCCCCTGTTCGAGCGAGCCATCATCTACAACGTGCCCGCCCCTCCCACGCCCCCTCTGGTGCTCGGATAGCAGGGGAGTGATGTCCCCTGAACGGTAGTCTCCGCATTGCCTCGATCGCTTCCAACTCAAGACCAGTGCAACAAAAAGGCTGGAGAAAGTAATGCTAGCGTTGGCAACTCACATGTTCGCGTGCGTATTTGAAAAATGAAGTTATATTGGGAGAAAACAAGCGTTGTCTTTCATACTGCTTCTGTTGTACACAGCTAGGTGTGTGTGTGTGTGTGTGTGTGTGTGTGTGTGTGTGTGTGTGTGTGTGCGTGTGTGTGTGTGCGCGCGCCATCGTCTGTGTCTGCATCTATGTATGTGTTTGTACGCGTGCGTGTGTCTGTGTACCTATGTGTGTGTGTACGTGTGTAGACCCCATATCTTCTGCTCCCTCCCCCATCCCCTCCCTACTCGTCACTCACCCCTGTGGGTTGGGACTAAAATAGACCCACCGCTCTTTCTGAAAGATTCGTAATAGGTGAATACAAGGGAAATCAATACTTCTTGTGTTCGTATTCTAACTTGTCCTTGTAATTTTCGTGATCAATGGCCTTTCATAGCCTACAAAGGCGGCGGCAGCAGCAGCAGCAGCCCGACAACGAATCACGGCTCTGGACTAGTCCGACTGCAGAGTCTGCTGTGGCTGTGTAGGCCAGTCCTGGAGTGGACACAGGTGGACACAGGTGGACACAGGTGGACACAGGTGGACACAGTAGTCGAGGTTGGAGTGGTCTCCCAGAGCAGGAGCCTGGCTACTGTGTTTGGAGAAGCAGCTGTTGCTATGCAGGAGCTTGGAGAAGCAGCTGTTGCTATGCAGGAGTTTGGAGAAGCAGCTGTTGCTATGCAGGAGTTTGGAGAAGCAGCTGTTGCTATGCATGAGCTTCGAGAAGCAGCTGTTGCTATGCAGGGGTTTGGAAAAGCAGCTGGTGCTATGCAGGAGCTTGGAGAAGCAGCTGTTGCTATGCAGGAGTTTGGAGAAGCAGCTGTTGCTATGCAGGAGTTTGGAGAAGCAGCTGTTGCTATGCATGAGCTTCGAGAAGCAGCTGTTGCTATGCAGGAGTTTGGAGAAGCAGCTGGTGCTATGCAGGAGCTTGGAGAAGCAGCTGTTGCTATGCAGGAGCTTGGAGAAGCAGCTGTTGCTATGCAGGAGTTTGGAGAAGCAGCTGTTGCTATGCAGGAGCTTGGAGAAGCAGCTGTTGCTATGCAGGAGTTTGGAGAAGAAGCTGTTGCTATGCAGGAGTTTAGAGAAGCAGCTGTTGCTACGCAGGAGTTTGGAGAAGCAGCTGTTGCTATGCAGGAGTTTGGAGAAGCAGCTGTTGCTATGCAGGAGTTTGGAGAAGCAGCTGTTGCTATGCAGGAATTTGGAGAAGCAGCTGTTGCTATGCAGGAGTTTGGAGAAGCAGCTGTTGCTATGCAGGAGTTTGGAGAAGCAGCTGTTGCTATGCAGGAGTTTGGAGAAGCAGCTCTTGCTATGCAGGAGTTTGGAGAAGCAGCTGTTGCTATGCAGGAGTTTGGAGAAGCAGCTGTTGCTATGCAGGAGCTTGGAGAAGCAGCTGTTGCTATGCAGGAGTTTGGAGAAGCAGCTGTTGCTATGCAGGAGTTTGGAGAAGAAGCTGTTGCTATGCAGGAGTTTAGAGAAGCAGCTGTTGCTATGCAGGAGTTTGGAGAAGCAGCTGTTGCTATGCATGAGCTTGGAGAAGCAGCTGTTGCTATGCAGGAGCTTGGAGAAGCAGCTGTTGCTATGCAGGAGCTTGGAGAAGCAGCTGTTGCTATGCAGGAGTTTGGAGAAGCAGCTGTTGCTATGCAGGAGCTTGGAGAAGCAGCTGTTGCTATGCAGGAGCTTGGAGAAGCAGCTGTTGCTATGCAGGAGCTTGGAGAAGCAGCTGTTGCTATGCAGGAGATTGGAGAAGCAGCTGAAGCTATGCAGGAGTTTGGAGAAGCAGCTGTTGCTATGCAGGAGCTTCGAGAAGCAGCTGTTGCTATGCAGGAGCTTGGAGAAGCAGCTGTTGCTATGCAGGAGCTTGGAGAAGCAGCTGTTGCTATGCAGGAGTTTGGAGAAGCAGCTGTTGCTATGCAGGAGCTCCCTCTCTACGTCACAGCTGGATCCACAGGAAGGTCAGGGCCGCTGTGACGTCACAGCTGGATCCACATGCAGGAAGGTCAGGGCCGCTGTGACGTCACAGAAGTTGCCAGAAGAACATTTAGATAAACATCTGGGCCCGTATTCACAACGGCGATTTATCTTTTTAACACTCGATTTATCCCCTAGCCCCGCGTTATCTTGATCGGTTAGATAAGGCACGCTCGTCAGAGGATCCTAGGTTGCGCTTTGCTATATATACTGGTTTCCAGCCAAGGGAGAGCGGAACAGGCAGTTGGAATCGTCTGAATTTAGAGATAAATCGGAGTTAAAATAAATCGCCGATAAATCGCCGTTGTGAATACGGGGCCAGGACAATAAAATATCATCCATCCATTCACAACTCGCCAACCTCCAAGTTCCCCCAATGAAAATGTGTTAGCTTGGATGAAGATGCATAATTGATAAAGGCCTGTCAAATCGACCACATGTACACATATGTACACACACACACACACACACACACACACACACACACACACACACACACACACACACACACACACACACACACACACACGAGTACATAAACATGCATATATAACCCTGTCCCGATGCCCCCCGCTAGCCTCTGACTGCTTGAGACCGCCCCTCGCCTGAGCTACAGGAGTAGACCCCGGAAGCCCAGCAGCCCGGGGTTCCAGCTGATGAGGGGGGATGGGGGGGGGGGGGGGGCATCGAGCTGCTCCTCCGTTATGTGGCATCTGAATGAATGAATGGATGAATGAATTAATGAATTAATTAATGAATGGGGTTTTACGGCCTATCAGCCTTTGTAGGCTATGTAAGGCAATTAATTAATAACAAAATAAATAATACTGTTTTAGAGTAAGGTCCAGTCACGATTTCCCTAGTTATTCGCCTTTTTAACGAATTGCATAGGGACACGCGGTGGGTCTATTCTCACCCCCAACCCCCTGTGGTAGGGACACGCGAAGGGTCTATTTTCACCCCCAACCCCCTGTGGTAGGGACACGCGAAGGGTCTATTCTCACCCCAACCCCCTGTGGTAGGGACACGCGGTGGGTCTATTTTCACCCCCAACCCACAGGGTGAATGTTACACCAGAGCTCACACACACACACACGCATGGGGACTATACATTTACATGAAATAGGGTGGTGCCGATTCCAGGATCCACAAATGTCCCCCCCCCCCCCCCCCCCCCCCCCCCCCCGCGTGGCCAGAAATGCGAGATGGACAGATAGATAGGGAATTCTTGGAATGGACGCTCACAACAACACGTCCAGAAAGGATGACAGTAGAGTCAAACTAGCGAAATGCAGGGTCGTCAGACAGTTTCCAGGATCAACAACATGTCACCCATGCCCGGAAAGGGGTGAGGGGTGGGGGAAAGCGCGAGAGGGAGGGGGGGGGGGAAGAGAGAGAGAGAGGGGGGGGGGAAGAGAGAGAGAGAGAGAGAGAGAGAGAGAGAGAGAGAGAGAGAGAGAGAGAGAGTGACAGAGAAAGAGATCTGTAACCTCTTACATATATAAATGAGCACACACACATATGAGCAAGGCTAGCCAGGCAATAGGTCCCCTCCCATCCCGAGTGCTGAGTCGCCACAACATCAGGCTGTCCTCCAGGGTTGAAGTGCACCATGCCATAGCGCCACAAGCCTGCTCTACAGCTGTGAGACATGGACACAGTACAGAAATCACATTCAACTCGAGGCATTTCATATGTGCTCCCTTCGATTTACAATGGGAGTTCACTGGCAGGACAGGGTGACATACACGGAGGTACTGGACTGGGCTGACTTCACTAGCATCGAGGCCCTGATCATGACAGCCCAGCTGAGATGAACTGGCCCACATCATCCGCATGGCTTTGTCATATGTACCGCGTCAGGTCCTCTTCGGCGTTCTGGAGCAGGGAGGCAGAAATACTGGGTGCCCTTAAAACGCGTTTCAAGGACTGTGTGAAAGTGCACGTCTCCCGTGGTGAATGTGTCAACAAGAGATCTGGAAATCCTGCCAAAGGACCAAACCAACTGAAGGGCGGCTGCAAGGAAAGCGGTCAACCTTCAAGGAGACCCGACAGAACCCACTCGCCATTGCCAGGAGAGAGGAAGGGCTGCAGCTCAGGACACCTGCAGAGCTGCCTTCCAGTGTCCCCGCTGTCCCCGTCAATGTGGCTCACGTACTGGACCTCGCCAACAAACGTTTTCAGTTCAGAGACTTAACTGTGCAGTCTGCCATTGTTGCTTGCCACAGCAACCAGCATTCGAGCACACATACTGTATATGTAGGGACACAAGCAACACATACAGCCTGTGCAGCACCGATACCTCCCTCAGCTGGAATGCTGTGGTCTTCGGGGCCTGCTCCAGTAGCATGGCTAATACCAAGAGGCACTTGTGTGTCACTAGGAGATATCTTGAAAATCAAACTGCAGATGACATCAAGCTCATCAGGGCAGCATATGTGTAGTACATATAGTGTAGGAACATGCATGTATTTGGGGGCACACACATGTGCTGATGTTTCTCTTTATCCCTTGCTTCCAAAAGGCCAAAGACCAGCATCGAGAGGAGGGATCTCTAACTATCGTTTCTTTCCAGATCAGAGACGGTCTCTTGTACCGACAATTGACTCGCAAGTCTCATGGCTCGACGTGTTGTCAATTGGTGGTTCCCGTGGAATTGTGCCAGTCAGTGCTTATTGCGGTTCATAACAGTACCTGCCACTAAGGCAGCGCATGAACGGGCACCGGGCCACGATCAGAAATCGGTCGCCTCTACCTGTGGCTGAGCACTTCAATTTGCACGAGCACTCGGCATCAGACATGCTCTTGAGCGTGCTGCAAGGCAACCTGCATGACACCCGACAACGTCGCGTGGCAGAGCAGAAGCTCGTGAGAAGATTGAACACCCATCACGCAGGGCTCAACCGCGACCTGGGATTCATGGCACACTACAGATGAGGAAGCTGTACCTCACACGTGCCTCCCGTGCTTTCTGCCTGAGAGGTTGGAGTGAACTCCTCTCACCGCCTGCCGGTCATAAGTAATCCCCACCCGCTGTCTCTCTACACTACGGCCAGATGAAGGAGAGTACACCGAAAGCTCGCCAACCACTTTCTGCCAACCACTTTCTTTGCAGGCCAGCCAACAACTTGCTTTGGGCCACAGGTCTCGTAGCCACTCCAGCAGCCTCAAGCCGCCGCCGCCTGCGCCACAGCGACCAACAGGAGCCGCTACCCGCAGCCGCTGGCCACAGACCTGCTGCAGCAGCCAGACCCGCCAGGCACAACCCCAGGGGTTCACGCCTGACGGCCAGCGCTCGAGACGAAGAAACAAACGGCCCTTTTCAGGGCCAAAATTTATTTGTTCAAGAAAGAATACAATTTTAGTCGGAAGCTTTTGTCACGACGTATTTTTGGTACTGTTGTCAGTCCGACCCCGGCCACCCTCCCTTTGTGAGCCTTCATGGGTCATCAGGGAATTCATAGTACCATGAACCGATTGAAACCCTTTTTCTTTTGGCCGGGGTATCGTAGGGATGTGGCGCTCTACTGTCGCTCGTGTGGGGTGGGTCAGCGGACTGCTCCAAAAGGGAGGGTGAAGACCGTTCCCTTGCAGAAGACTCCACTCATTGATACACCGTTCCAAAGGGTGGCCGTGGATATCGTGGGCCCATTGACTCCTCCTTCTTCCAGGGGAGACAAATATATTCTCATGTTGGTCGATGTGGCGACACGCTGTCCGGAAGCAATGGCGCTACGCTGGATTGAGACGGAGGCCGTGGCAGAAGCACTGGTGCCCATTTTTTCCCGCACAGGGGTGCCCAAGGAAATGCTCCCAGACTCAGGGTCGCAGTTCACAGTTTTTGATGGGGGTTTCATCTCCTACTGATTGAAGGCAGCTGGAGTTCGGAGGCGGATATGGTGTCCCGGATTATGCCGGAGTGAGACTACACAAGTTGAAGGAACTTGTTCGGCTTGATGGGGGGTGGTTGTTACGAATCGAATGTGCCGACTGGTGTGTGCACGTGATTTTATTTTGACTGTGATTACTTTTAGCATGAGTTGGTGACGTAGTGACTGAGGAGTGTTCAACTGTGAGCAGATGATCCGATTGATTGTATATTTGTCGAGTGAAAGCGGTGTGCGACACTCGAGCAAATGAACCCCAGGGAGACGGGTGAGTGGTGATTTTATCCGTTATTATTCTACATTGTAAATACCGCGGATGTATGATGATTGATAGTGAAGGAACGGATGTGTTAGTTTGCGTTGTTTTCAGGGTTCTTCGGCATGATAACGAGTCGCTGAAACCCGAACAGAGGCTCGGAGCTCTACTGGTGGGGGCCGGTGTGGAGACTGTCGGCAGGGGCAGCTTGAGCGCTCGTTTGTAGACAGATTGTCGGGGGCCGCACGTTAGCTCCTTTGAGCCCTGGTGTGGGCCGGGGCTGTTGAGTGATTGGGGCGAATACACTTCATTTATATATCTCAATGCTCGTGTTGGTGTCTTTCCTTGTTTATTTTCATTGTGCGGGCTAGGCTAACCCTAGGCCCAGTTAGCTGGTCTGTAACAACTTGTCAATGGGATGTTCACGAGTAGACAAGCCGAGACAAGGCGCGTAATGATGACAGAATGATGACTGTAATTCCCCGAGAAATGGTTGCATTTACAGTGCCCAGCTTGTGTGCATGCATGGGAAGAACTGCACTCGCCCACCGCCTGATAGATGCACAGCAGTGTGAAGCACTGTGACACTGAGAAGATTTGAATACTGCTTTCATTGACAGTGTGCATGTCCCTACAAAGGAATCACTCCAGCGGCTGTTGTGTGGCTCAGAAGACTTGCCAAGTGTTTGCATCAAACATGTAAGCTGCCGTCAGCTGCCGTCAGCTGCCGTCCAATCAAAATTTGTAATCCGCCATGTCAACCATATTAGCCGACTTCTCTGAGATATTGCAATGAGCTGTCCCGGACCTCCACTCCAAGTTGGAACACCTAGAGCGAAACATCAGTAATGCATAGGGCAGGCTTGGCTGCTCTGAGGCTCAAATCTATGAGGTGGAGAAGAAGATTGACTTTTTGGAGGAGAAACTGAAGAAAACGGGCAACCATCCAAGAAAATGACTCGCGTATCTCTTACCTCAACACCAGGATGAGAGAGCTGGAAATTGAAGTCAATGAGCAAGAGCAGTACCGGCACACTGACAACGTAATTCTCGATGGCCTGGAGGAAGGTGAAGAGGAAACTGCAGCTGACTGTGAAGGCAAAGTGCAACACTTCTTCCAAATTAAGCTTGAACTGCAAGACCCTGTGCAATTTCCATCGCTCATTACCTTGAAAAACCAATCATCATAAAGTGTGTGAAGAGACTCAACAAGATGGGATCATGATGCCTGAAAGGGAAGATCTTCATCTCCCAAGACATGACAGCCAGCAGTCGGCCAGGCAGTCAGTAACCATACCTAGGTACGATCTTAAGCAAGAGATTCCTCAACAGCCTGTGTCTGAAATTGCAGGATAGCATCTGTACAGGATGACATCTCAACATGACAGACTTCAATCTGCAACTGAATGGGTTTTGGAATTGTGGACATTAGACAGGTTGCCCTGAGATAGCAGCCTTCAGGTTCTTGATGTCCTCAGAATACATGTTCAGCAATCCAGAATGTTCTACGTTTGGGGACTGGGGATCTGGCAAGGATAAACTATCTCAGTGAATAGAAAGTGGATTGTTGGACCTTGACATCATGGCCACCTCTCCATGCCACTCTGCACAGGAGATGAAAGAGTTCCTGTGACTGTGAGTGGACGAATCACTCCAAGGTTTCACATTTCACAGACTGCTTCCTTCTTCAAACTTTGACAACCAGAGTTGCGTCAGTGCCATTTTCACAATGCAATCACATCTCTGGAAGCAAAATAGGTTCCTATGATGTCATTGGACATTTGCTGTTCAATACATACTTTAACAAGGTGTCACAAGTAGGTATAAGATGATTAATCTTTTTCGTTGGATCGTTTTCTGTCTAGGGATAAACTGTACTACCTACTTGGAACCTTCCATTCCCATTCAAACAATGATGAAATACGTCTGTAAATGAGATATGGGAATACCAAAATCAAACTTCAAAAGATCTTTAATCATGGATAAGTCAAAAGGTTACGAGTGAAATTGTTGACACATTAATCAATGAATCAAAACCTAAATGCATTATAAGCAAAATAAATCATTTTCCCCAAAATGATAATTTAAACTAAGTGGTCTGCCAAACCAATAGTGGATAATACTTAACTGGGCTTCGACGGTTTTCAGCCAATCAGAGGCTAGAGTGCACGTGCGAGCGTGAGGGCGGTGTACGGCTGGAGCGAGAGGGGAAGAGGGGGTTTGGGATATCCAATTGAGGAATTCACTTTCACAAAACGATGAAAAAGGAAAATGCCGCGCAGGGGAGCAGGCAGGCGATATTCTCTTTTCAAGTAGAGGAGAGTGGCGTCCTGAGACTTGGACTTGGACCGGCTGGGGGGGTGGAGAAGCTCAGGGGACGTTCGTAGATGAAGATTTCGAGCAGACGACACCGCTCTGTTGGTCATGACAGGCGGCCGGACGGTAGGGAGAATATGGAGGAGGTCGACGCGATGATGGAGTCAATCGTCGCTTTACAGCAGAGCTCCTCTCGAACGCTGGAGAAACTCTGAAGTCATTTTCCTAGGGCAGGGTGACGGTGGCGCATTTCCTGAATGGGAAGAAACTTTCAGAAGAGAAACCTGTGATACTTGAGCCTGAGGCTTTTCTCCGGGCGTGAGCGAGTGCGGAATTCCATTCATCACTCTGGCGATGCGGAGCCACACGTAGAAAACGGACGGGCATTGCTTTCAGAGGAGAAACTTCATTGTTTTTCACAGTTCGCTCGGCAAGCGATCACTCAGACAGGGCACCCTACCTTCATGGTCTGTCCCTGTGAAAAATCTATAACGGGCACCCAGTATATCTGCACAACACGGGTTTTTATATGACAGCCAAAATCTCCTAGCTGTCCTCGTCCAATCACAGAACTAGAGGTGGTCTTGAATCGCGTTTTCCTCCAAGCGACCAATCATTTGTCCGTCTAACCGGTCATTTTCCATTGATCAGTTAATCGAGCCACCTCATTTGTCCGCCTTCTAAAAAGGTTCACTGGGGATTGGTTAATGGTTAAACACAAACCGAGATGTGCTCGATCTCAGCTTAAACGTTCTACTAAGTCCATCTCACTGTAAGAAGGAAAACAAGGTTCACTATCCGGTTTCCCTTCCAAGTTTCCACACATAACACAAATCTTACAATTAATATTGGTTTGGCAGAAATATCTAAGCTACATAACGGCTTGGCAGACCATACCCAACCCACTGCATAACATAACAACAACCGACGTCAAAGGGGAAATATGCGTTTCGTAACACAAGGTTACAACTATAGCACCACGGTGCTGCCCCCAAGACCATTTCCCAAAGGAACAGGACTGTGAGGGTGATGCTCCCGAGGCAATCCAGAGTGCAAGGGAGTCGGCTTCCATGCTGAGAAAAGGAAAGATGGCTTTCAATTTCACCCTGGCAAGTGTGACCAGAGATGCAACACACAACCCAACCCCACACCCAAACCCATGTTCAAAACACTGTGTCATGTGTTCAAGTGCGTCAATGGCTTGGCCCCACTGTATCTGGTTGAGCTCCTCAAGACTGATAAGCCTGTGAGGGATCTCAGATCCTCGGACCTGTCTTGTTTGTCATGTACATGCAACCCTTGTTCGACATTGTAGGTTCGCATTCCATAAACCAACATGCATTTGCCGACGACAACCAGCTTTACAAAGAAGCTACCCTCGATCAAATCCAACCCACCGTTGAATCCATGCAAAACTGTGTTCTAGATGTTAAGAACTGGATGACCCTTAATAAGCTTCAACTGAATGACAGTAAAACAGAATGCATGCTAGTAAGATCAAGCAGGACAGCCACTGATGCCCTCCCTTCTTCTCTTAAGATTGGCGACTGTGATGTGGAGTTCGTTCCATCAGTTAGGAACCTTGGTGTTACCTTAGATTGTCATCTCAATATGTCGGAACACGTCAGGAACACATGCAAGATCGCCTACATGCACATCAGACATCAGTGCAATTCGTCATCTTCTCACACAAGAAGCTACTCAAACTCTCGTCTGTGCTTTCATTCTTTCACGCCTTGACTACTGCAATAGCCTTCTTTCCAGTTGCCCTAAGTATCTCGTGGATCGGCTCCAGAGAGCCCAGAACTCTGCTGCTCGCCTCATCTGTAAAGTTAGAAAGTCTCATCACATTACTCCTATCCTCCACTCTCTTCATTGGCTACCAGTTTCTGCTAGGATCTGCTTCAACTCTGTCTCTGCTGTCGCTCCTCTCTATCTGTCTCAACTCCTTCACATCTACACACCATCTAGACAACTTCGCTCTTCTTGCGACACTCGCATCTTCAAAATTCCATCCGTTAGGTCTAAAACATTTGGTCAGCGTACTTTTTCATACCAGGGTCCTACCACCTGGAACGGACTCCCCTTCTCAGTGCGTCATGCAAACACTGCAGCTTCCTTTCGGTCAAATCTGAAAACCCACTTGTTCTCTAAGTCCTATTGAAAATATTTCGTACTTGCTGAATGTTTCAGGCTCATGTTTGTATATAATGCATGTGTGTGTTTCTTCACGTGTAGGATGCATGTTGTATTATAACGTGCATATGTGCGTTTCATGTCCAGGCTCAAACTGTATGATAATGTGTGCATGTTTTTGTGTGTGTGTGCGCCTAGAGCTTCACTATGTACTTTTTTGACTGTGTGGAGGAAGTGTGCCTTACAAATAAACATATTATTATTATTATTATTATTATTATTACTCCATGTGCCATGCTACAACACCAAGAGATCTGGAGAAAGAGCATTCTCGTATGCTGGACCGAAACTCTGGAACGATATCCCAGACTGAGGAAATCTCCTTCAATACAGACTTTCAAATCACAGCTAAAAACTCTTTTATTCAAAGGGTGAACGTGTTGAGCGCCTTGAGCATGCCTTTGGGTGTGCGATTGGCGCTATATAAGAACCAAAATACATACATACATATCAAATCACTTTATTGCAGAAAATGTACAAAGATCATACATGGCTGCTAAAATCACAGCTATGTGAAGGAACACTAGTCTAACTGAAGCACCCGTCTGACAGATTCGTCTCTTCAACGAAGATTTAGTAAAACTTCACAAGTCAGCCCATACAAAAGTTCATCTATCTAAGTTCCCTATCCATGAAAAAAATTCTTCTGGCCCAAGCTCTCCTCGACCCTATCATGACTGACAGACTGAGGTACTTAGCTAGATTCCTGCTTAAGCGTTTTGTTAGGCCCAACAACATGAGGCCTTTGACAAATCTGCGATGTACAGTACCAAGGGACCCAATCACCAGGACTACTATTTTTGTGGAAAAGCCAGCATCATTAAGCGAAAGACAGAGAGGCATGTACATACATACATACATACATACCCCACTTATCTGGCTGTGATCCCCTGACCTGCTCAACAGAGGTACTTATGCAACTTCCTGCCAATTAGTGTTAATAATTTTGCATATGTTTATTTAATTATTTACATTATCATATTCTATTTGACACGCATTGATATGTGTGTAATTAGAAACATTGTGTGTAGATTTTAGCCAATGATTAGTTATTGTGAAGAAACACAAACATCGACGGATGTAGCAACCAGCAGAGCTGCCACGCTGTATGTCGACACTGAGGTCCATGCCCTGGGGAGAGAAGGCGGGGTCGGGGACAGCCGGGGTGTGAACAGTCAGGTCTGGCAATGAAGGCTACAACTGACTTTGGCTCTGCCTCCAGTTCAGCGAGTTTGAGTCTCTTTCAAAACTTCGCACAACCACAGAATGCTTCTTCCCTCTTCCACAGCCATCTTGTCACCGTTCCAGTTTGCACCACTACAGGAGGACATCCCTGGAGGAGAACAAAGTGTCCAGAGCTTTCTCCAGCGGAGGACAAGTTCCCCGCAGCCCTGCCACCACCCTGGCTGCCCAGACAAAGTACTCCTGGACACGCATCGGAGTCCAGCCCTCAGGGGAACAGCGCTGAAGGTCCCGAAGGTTGTAGAGTTTGTCTGCCAGCTTAACCAGCTTGGCGCGGCGACTGCTGTGCGGCGCATGCTCCACCTGCAGGCGCTTCCTCTCCGCCTTGGGCAGGGACTTGTCGTCCGTCACCTCACGCACCACGGCTGTGGTCAGAGAGCACGTGGATGAGTGGGTGGATGAGTGGGTGGATGAGTGGATGGATGAGTGAGTGGATGGATGAGAGAATGAATGAGTGAGTGGATGGATGAGAGAATGAATGAGTGAGTGGATGAATGAGATAATGAATGAGTAGATGAGAGGATGGATGAGTGAGTGGATGAGTGGATGGATGAGAGAATGAATGAGTGAGTGGATGGGTGAGAGAATGAATGAGTGAGTGGATGGATGAGAGAATGAGTGAGTGGATGAATGAGATAATGAATGAGTAGATGAGTGGGTGGATGAGTGAGTAGATGAGAGGATGGATGAGTGAGTGGATGAGAGGATGGATGAGTGAGTGGATGAGTGGATGGATGAGAGAATGAATGAGTGGGTGGATGAGAGAATGGATGAGTGAGTGGATGAGAGAATGAATGAGTGATTGGATAGGTGAGTGGATGAGAGAGTGGATAAATGGGTGGATGAGTGAGATGATGAGTGGATGGAAAAGAGTTTGGATGAGTGTAGGAGTGGGTGGATGAGTGGGTGGATGAGAGAATGAATGAGTGAGTGGATGGATGAGAGAATGAATGAACAAATTAAAGTAAGAGTACATGAGCAAATGAACAGAGGAATGAGGGGAGAATGTGAGTAATGGCAAGTGGAGTGAGTGAATTGATAGAGCATTGGTGAATGAATAAAAAGATGAGGAAAAACTAGCATAATAGGAATCAATAAAAAAAAGATGCAACAAATGCACTAACTGCAGCATCAGAAAACAAATAGGAAACTCAGTAAAGGTCCTGATTTTGTATAGCAAGTTATACCTGGATCCAAAGTCTCTCTACTTGTTCCTATCAAGGGTCACTAATCTCTGCTACACTGGCCCAGACACAAGAGGATGGACATTCCCAGTCAAGACGGAGCATCGTTCCCACTCCACAGAGCACTCCAGCCTGAAACAGGCCGACTCCCCAAGCCTTTCCAGTGTGTTGCCATGGCCACAAGTCAGGGAGGATGGAGGAGGAAAGCCTTCCCACAGTGCTGAGATCCATGTATACAGAGAGCAGCTGGGTTTTAGCCACCACTGCCCCTTTCCTAACAGCAACAGTGGTCATGGTTCCTATGGGCTGTGACTAGTGAGAGACTTAGCCACACCTGAAGGTTAGGACAGTAGGAGCGGGGCTTGGTGAGGAGAGCATGGGAGAGAACAACACTGGCAGCAGCAGCTCCTCCCAGCCACCACCCCTTGTTGGCCTTAGCTCCTCTCCCATCTGCACCCCACCATAGGATGCACACATGCTTTCACACACACACACACACACACACACACACACACACACACACACACACACACACAGATATACAGAGACATACATACACACAACCACACAAAGACACACACATAAACAAATGCACACACATATACTAGTCAGGCTACAGGTCAGTACACTGGTCAGGCTACAGGTCTGTACACTGGTCAGGCTACATGTCTGTACGCTGGTCAGTACACTGGTCAGGCTACAGGTCAGTACACTGGTCAGGCTACAGCTCAGTATACTGGTCAGGCTACAGGTCTGTACACTGGTCAGGCTACAGGTCAGTACACTGGTCAGGCTACAGGTCTGTACGCTGGTCAGGCTACAGGTCTGTACGCTGGTCAGGCTACAGGTCAGCATACTGGTCAGGCTACAGGTCAGCATACTGGCCAGGCAACAGGTCTGTACACTGGTCAGGCTACAGGTCAGTACACTGGTCAGGCTACAGGTCTGTACGCTGGTCAGGCTACAGGTCTGTACACTGGTCAGGCTACAGGTCTGTACGCTGGTCAGGCTGCAGGTCAGTTCACTGGTCAGGCTACAGGTCTGTACACTGGTCAGGCTACAGGTCTGTACACTGGTCAGGCTGCAGGTCTGTACACTGGTCAGGCTACAGGTCTGTATACTGGTCAGGCTACAGGTCTGTACGCTGGTCAGGCTGCAGGTCTGTACACTGGTCAGGCTACAGGTCTGTACACTGGTCAGGCTGCAGATCTGTACACTGGTCAGGCTGCAGGTCTGTACACTGGTCAGGCTGCAGGTCTGTACACTGGTCAGGCTACAGGTCTGTACACTGGTCAGGCTACAGGTCTGTACACTGGTCAGGCTACAGGTCTGTACACTGGTCAGGCTACAGGTCTGTACACTGGTCAGGCTACAGGTCTGTACGCTGGTCAGGCTACAGGTCTGTACACTGGTCAGGCTACAGGTCTGTACGCTGGTCAGGCTGCAGGTCTGTACGCTGGTCAGGCTACAGGTCTGTACACTGGTCAGGCTACAGGTCTGTACGCTGGTCAGGCTGCAGGTCTGTACGCTGGTCAGGCTGCAGGTCTGTACGCTGGTCAGGCTACAGGTCAGCATACTGGTCAGGCTACAGGTCAGCATACTGGCCAGGCAACAGGTCTGTACACTGGTCAGGCTACAGGTCAGTACACTGGTCAGGCTACAGGTCTGTACGCTGGTCAGGCTGCAGGTCTGTACACTGGTCAGGCTACAGGTCTGTACGCTGGTCAGGCTACAGGTCTGTACACTGGTCAGGCTACAGGTCTGTACACTGGTCAGGCCACAGGTCTGTACACTGGTCAGGCTACAGGTCTGTACGCTGGTCAGGCTGCAGGTCTGTACACTGGTCAGGCTACAGGTCTGTACACTGGTCAGGCCACAGGTCTGTACACTGGTCAGGCTACAGGTCTGTACGCTGGTCAGGCTACAGGTCTGTACACTGGTCAGGCTACAGGTCTGTACACTGGTCAGGCTACAGGTCTGTACGCTGGTCAGGCTGCAGGTCTGTACACTGGTCAGGCTGCAGGTCTGTACGCTGGTCAGGCTACAGGTCTGTACGCTGGTCAGGCTACAGGTCTGTATATTGGTCAGGCTACAGGTCTGTACACTGGTCAGGCTACAGGTCTGTATATTGGTCAGGCTACAGGTCTGTATATTGGTCAGGCTACAGGTCTGTATATTGGTCAGGCTACAGGTCTGCATATTGGTCAGGCTACAGGTCTGTACACTGGTCAGGCTGCAGATCTGTACACTGGTCAGGCTACAGGTCTGTACACTGGTCAGGCTACAGGTCTGTACACTGGTCAGGCTGCAGGTCTGTACGCTGGTCAGGCTACAGGTCTGTACGCTGGTCAGGCTACAGGTCTGTATATTGGTCAGGCTACAGGTCTGTACACTGGTCAGGCTACAGGTCTGTATATTGGTCAGGCTACAGGTCTGTACGCTGGTCAGGCTACAGGTCTGTATATTGGTCAGGCTACAGGTCTGTACACTGGTCAGGCTACAGGTCTGTACACTGGTCAGGCTACAGGTCTGTACACTGGTCAGGCTGCAGGTCTGTACACTGGTCAGGCTACAGGTCTGTATATTGGTCAGGCTACAGGTCTGTACACTGGTCAGGCTACAGGTCTGTATATTGGTCAGGCTACAGGTCAGTACACTGGTCAGGCTGCAGGTCTGTACGCTGGTCAGGCTGCAGGTCTGTACGCTGGTCAGGCTGCAGGTCTGTACGCTGGTCAGGCTACAGGTCTGTACGCTGGTCAGGCTGCAGGTCTGTACGCTGGTCAGGCTACAGGTCTGTACGCTGGTCAGGCTGCAGGTCTGTACACTGGTCAGGCTACAGGTCTGTACACTGGTCAGGCTACAGGTCTGTACACTGGTCAGGCTACAGGTCTGTACACTGGTCAGGCTGCAGGTCTGTACACTGGTCAGGCTACAGGTCTGTATACTGGTCAGGCTACAGGTCTGTACACTGGTCAGGCTACAGGTCTGTATATTGGTCAGGCTACAGGTCTGTACACTGGTCAGGCTACAGGTCTGTACACTGGTCAGGCTGCAGGTCTGTATATTGGTCAGGCTACAGGTTTGTACACTGGTCAGGCTACAGGTCAGCATACTGGTCAGGCTACAGGTCTGCATACTGGTCAGGCTACAGGTCTGTACACTGGTCAGGCTACAGGTCTGTACACTGGTCAGGCTACAAGTCTGTACACTGGTCAGGCTACAGGTCTGTACACTGGTCAGGCTGCAGGTCTGTACACTGGTCAGGCTACAGGTCTGTACACTGGTCAGGCTACAGGTCTGTACACTGGTCAGGCTACAGGTCTGTACACTGGTCAGGCTACAGGTCAGCATACTGGTCAGGCTGGTCAGCATACTGGTCAGGCTACAGGTCAGCATACTGGTCAGGCTACAGGTTAGCATACTAGTCAGGCTACAGGTCAGCATACTGGTCAGGCTACAGGTCAGCATACTGGTCAGGCTACAGGTCAGCATACTGGTCAGGCTACAGGTCAGCATACTAGTCAGGCTACAGGTCTGTACACTGGTCAGGCTACAGGTCTGTACACTGGTCAGGCTACAGGTCTGTACACTGGTCAGGCTACAGGTCAGCATACTGGTCAGGCTACAGGTCAGCATACTGGTCAGGCTACAGGTCAGCATACTGGTCAGGCTACAGGTCAGCATACTAGTCAGGCTACAGGTCTGTACACTGGTCAGGCTGCAGGTCTGTACACTGGTCAGGCTACAGGTCTGTACACTGGTCAGGCTACAGGTCTGTACACTGGTCAGGCTACAGGTCAGCATACTAGTCAGGCTACAGGTCTGCATACTGGTCAGGCTACAGGTCTGTACACTGGTCAGGCTACAGGTCAGCATACTGGTCAGGCTACAGGTCTGTACACTGGTCAGGCTACAGGTCAGCATACTAGTCAGGCTACAGGTCTGCATACTGGTCAGGCTACAGGTCTGTACACTGGTCAGGCTACAGGTCAGCATACTGGTCAGGCTACAGGTCTGTACACTGGTCAGGCTACAGGTCAGCATACTGGTCAGGCTACAGGTCTGTACACTGGTCAGGCTACAGGTCAGCATACTGGTCAGGCTACAGGTCTGTATACTAGTCAGGCTACAGGTCTGTATACTGGTCAGGCTACAGGTCAGCATACTGGTCAGGCTACAGGTCTGTATACTAGTCAGGCTACAGGTCTGTATACTGGTCAGGCTACAGGTCTGTACACTGGTCAGGCTACAGGTCTGTACACTGGTCAGGCTACAGGTCTGTATATTTGTCAGGCTACAGGTCTGTATACTGGTCAGGCTACAGGTCTGTATACTAGTCAGGCTACAGGTCTGTATACTGGTCAGGCTACAGGCCAAACACTGGTCAGCACACTGGTCAGGCTACAGGACTGACCTGTCACCTCAGGGCCGAATTCCTGCTCCAGCTCCTCAAAGGAGGTATTGGTGTCCTCCACTGTATCATGCAGCAGAGCGGCCTGCAAAGGCCACAGACCGACATGAAGTGGGACTGACATCTATGACATGACAGGTTCACAAATGTTCTGCTGTCTCTACACAGAGGTCAGCATGGCAATAATACTGGGCCTGACATCTATGACATGGCAGGTTCACAAATGTTCTGCTGTCTCTATACAGAGGTCAGCATGGCAATAATACTGGGCCTGACATCTATGACATGGCAGGTTCACAGATGTTCTGCTGTCTCTATACAGAGGTCAGCATGGCAATAATACTGGGCCTGACATCAATGACATGGCAGGTTCACAAATGTTCTGCTGTCTCTATACAGAGGTCAGCATGGCAATAATACTGGGCCTGACATCTATGACATGGCAGGTTCACAAATGTTCTGCTGTCTCTATACAGAGGTCAGCATGGCAATAATACTGGGCCTGACATCTATGACCATGACAGGTTCACAAATGTGACCTGTTTTCACAAAAGAAGTCTTAACTTGCAAAAATGAGATTTTGAGATATTTATGTTTTTATAATCTGCAAACAATTATCTTTCATATGATGAAAAAAATTAAACTCCTACTCCAAAAACTGTTCAAGTTAAGCTCACTCAAAGAGAGGTTGTGTGCTGACAGCCATTTTGAGAAATTAAGGGTTAAAGATTTAACTCATTGCTTACGCAGGGATAGCATTAGGAAATTTACCTCTGTACGCAGTGTTTTTTCAAGTTTTCAAAAAATCACACTAAAGTCCAAATTTTGAATAACTGTTTAATGGTTGGTGCCACAAGAAAGATAGTCATTTGCACTTTCTAGCTGAAGTGCTGATAGTTACAATATGCAGTAAGAAAATTGAGAGAAATTTTTTTTTTAACACCAGGTACATGCAATTTTTATTTTCTTTTTTTTACACCTAATGTATTGTACTAATAGTCAAGAGATAGATTTTGCACAACAGTTCTGACATCAGTATTTCCACATCAAACTATATTGATGAATGATTGACTACAGGATAAAAAAATGCTTGAAAATGATTTTTTTCAGCAAGTCAGAGAGGTGAAATCAGAAAATATACACTTACTAACTGCAATCTGTCTCTGTCTGAATAGAAGAAAAGTCTCAGAATGGCCCTCTGAGAGAAAGAAGGCACCCTACTTGGCATAGTCCTCTTTTGTGTGGTACAGTTCATTGGAGGAGTAGAGAAGGTTTTCGGCATCCTCTGCATCCCAATTGATGTATGTGTCCGCTGTAAATACCGTTTCCATCTCTTCCTCTCTCTCCGACGTCGATGACGTCGACGGCGACGAAGTCGAATCGTCTTCACTGTCAGCCACCTCTGCATTTTCGTTGACTGGGACTATTTCCGCATCAGAATCATCAAGATCTTCTTCAGAAGTCCAATATCCACCTAGATCTTCAGTATCAGACCCTTCTTCCATCCACACTTCCAATACGTCGTCATTTTCATCACCGCTTGATCTCCTTTGACAACGCGATGTGATGTAAACACGACGTAGGGTGAGCGTAGCTACTACTAAATTTAACTTTGTCACGGGGACTATACTAAAGAAAAGGTCACTCCAACGAACACACATTGGTTATAGAGTAAATAGCTGTACGAGTTACTTCCCTTGAACCAACCACGCAGATAGGAGAAATTCATTACCGCGACCGCAACCACATAGTTGCGCTGCGTAGCCAAAGGATGTTGGCGTCAAGCCAACCACGTGGTTGCGCTGCGCAAACAATGAGTTAACAATTATAATTTATATCCACAGTTTTCCTTAGAAACAGGCCTTGTTAATGCATGCATCAGCTCAACATTTGGCAGGTTGGTAGAGATGATATATTTCTGAACATTGAATGATAAATATGCCAGCAATTTGAGAGGTTCTAACTTTTTTCTAATTTTTAACACAATTGTTTCTTTGATTTTGATACTGACACAGCAGCGTCACTGTCTATGCTGTCTGCAGCAACTTCAGCTTGTACCGAAACACGAGCACTAATGAGCAGTTGGTCAATCTCTGCGGCCGATGGACCGTCTGTTTCATGGCTGATCTCACAACTTTCCTCCTCCTCCTCACTTTGTGTTTCTTGTGTGTTTTGTAATTGCAACTGGTCGAAGGTCTATGCAATAAATGTTTCGTTTGTTCATTCGTTTGTTCCTCCTCTTCACGTCCGCATAAAGCACCAAGCAACACACTCTGATGAAAAGTCCACATAAAGCACCAAGCAACACACTGTGACACTCTGATGAAAAATGATGACTGTGAGGCGATCCATCATGAAGTTCTCTTGCAAAATGTATTTGTAAATAAAATGTGAGGGCTATTTTTCTGTTTGGTAGGCAGATGCTGTATGTCCACAGTTCAAGGTAACAAGACTGCCTTTAGACCATAGCGATAAAGCAATGAACACAAGGTAGTATTATTGGCCTTGTTCTTCAGTCCTGGCGGGTCTTCCAGCAGAAAAACTAAACCGTCTGCAACGAGTTGAAAACAGCGTGGCACGTCTGGTTCTTATGAAGGGCAAGCGCAATCATGTGACACCCCTCCTGAAACATCTACACTGGCTTCCCGTTACTTTCCGCTGCCAGTACAAAATTGCTGTTTTGGCGTACCGTCATTTTGATTCAACCCTTCCGGCATATATTTCGGCCTCCTTTTGTACCTATCACCCTTCCCGTTCTCTCCGCTCATCAAGTGAAAAGCTTCTGAAAATTCCAAAGCGTAGAACCCAGTCTTTTGGAGAGCGTACTTTCAGTTTCATTGCCCCTAGTGTCTGGAATTCCCTGCCGGCTGGCCTAAGTGATGCACCAACTATGTCCATTTTTAAATCTCAGTTAAAAACCCATATGTTTCATCTTGCTTTTCTGTAACCTGCTAGTTGTTTTTTTTCAAGTCCTGGTATGATAGTCATACGAGTGTTGTGCTATGTCGTATGACTGACAAGTAACTGCGTATAAATGTGGCTATGCCCGCGCATTGAGTTCTCGCAAGAAATGTGCGTAATAAATGCTATTTATTATTATTATTAATAAAATGAGGACACAAGATAAAGAAGAGAGGCATGCATTTCAACTGAAAAGTCTTTGTGAGGCTCTCATCCACCTGCACATACCATCAAAGATCCTATGTACACTAAGATGACTCACTCCGATACTTTGAGCGAGGTTTCTTTGAGAGTTACCTCCCCCTATGAGCATGTTGCTACTTCTGAGCGCTGCGTTGACAACATTGCATGTGTGCGTGCGTGTGGTGTGTGAAAGGAATAAAGTTTGGTGTGAATTATAATGTACAAGGTATGTATAGGTTTTCTGGATGTTTGTTGAAACCATGCATGTTTATTTTATTACTCTTTTGCTTTTAGACGGTAAATTTTTGTCTATGTACATAACGTAGGTGGGCTCTCTCTCTCTCTCTCTCTCTCTCTCTCTCTCTCTCTCTCTCTCTCTCTCTCTCTCTCTCTCTCTCTCTCTCTCTCTCTCTCTCTCTCTCATTCCACCCTTATCTGTTTACCATTGTCTTCCTGTCTGGACCTGACCCTAACTTATGTCTCTCAGCATCGTTGTTTTCTCTCACGCTGTCGTGGCGCCACTCTTCCGCTGGGCCAAGTACGGTTATTGGTTTTTTTCCGACACTGTTGACCCCATCTGCCCACTGTAATGGACGGAGGGAGAAAGAATGCCAGAACCCAATAATAGAGACGATCATACAGACGACAGTCTAGGGATGGAGAGGGATAGGGGAGAGTGGCGATGCATGCGATGGGAGAGAGACGACGACGATCCCGTCTTAGGAACACCATATGTGTGATGTGACATAAAAAGGCGAGTCAGTTTTGACGACGTTAAGCCCAGCTCCCCATGGAGAACAGCGAAGTCTAATGTCTTGTGTTTTGGGCTGCACTGCAAGTTCAGAAAAATGAAGCGGCAAAGGTCAAGGAGCGGGGGTGATTTCTGCTCTGCGATTGCGTGCTCCAATGCCAGATACAAATACGACTGCCGTGGGATTTAGTTTTTCCACTTCCCCCGAGAAGAGGAAAGATGCCAAAAATGGGTCCATTCAACTGCGTTCTAGTGGCTATTTGCTGTGCAGTAACCATTTTGAATCACATCAATTTCTGCGTCCGGCTGAGAAGGACAGACTAGTTTGGAATGCCATTCCTACCATTTTTGATGTACCAAATCCCCCGCCCAGAGTTTCACAAAAGCGACCGTATCCACAGAAAAAACGAAATTCCGTTCATGACTTGAGCTTTGGGAAAAAAGAACAAAATGCAGAACCACATTCTCCTGACAGTGACTTAAATCAATCCTGTGCTGATCTTCCACCCGATGCTCCCACCACCAGTTCATCCCAGAAGGAAAAGAAATTGGACAAGTTGGACAAGAAGCTACGAGCTGTAAGGAACCAGCTGTATCGATGCAAGAAAACAGCAAAGAGAATATCATCAAAGAAGAAAAGCCAGGACCTCAACATTGCTGCACGAAAAGCTGCTGTGATAGAAGAACTTCATAATTTCCTTCCGACACCAACAGTGAAATTCATCTCTTCCCAGCTGCGAATGGTTGGCAAGAAAAAGAAAGGCTACAGATGGACAGAAAGAGATAGAAATATGGCACTCTCCTTGTTTCATGCAAGCCCAAAGGCGTACAGATTGCTGAAAAGAATTTTCATCTTGCCGTCTGTTTCAACTCTCAGACGGTCGGTGGCAAACATCAACATTTACCCTGGCTTCAACAGAAACATCCTCAAAGCACCTGTAACTTTCCCTGCACTCTGGCCCCAAGGCAGAAAAACTTGTGCGATGAAAACATGACTGGAAAGATTTAAACTGTAAATATGCGATCCAGAGAAAGACTGGACTGTTGCTTTTTCAATAGCAAACTCATGTTCCTCTCATCAAAGACCTATATATATATAGGAATCTTTGCTCACACGGAGCCACGCTTCAACATAGACTGAAAACATTCGACAATTCGTTCGATCTCTGCTGACTCGTGTGAGCCTCGTCATGCACCTCGCTGCAATCTCTGTACTGGACAATTGAAGTAAGTTAAGATTTTTTCTTTATTGTGTGCACGATGTGTGGTTGACGGTAAGAAATCCTGCATTAAGTTCAAATTGAAAAAAACAATCGCTTAGACCTCTTACCCTTTGTAAACAGTATTCGAAACCGACCGAAGTCTCTGTGTCACAACACAACACTGGTCATCGTGGAACAGCATGTTCTCGCAAAGGGACGTAACTCTAAATTCTGACCTCGCTTCGCGTAAAGGAAAATCGCTCGAGTGCGCGGTCTTAGTGTATATAGGGGTCTTTGATACCATTTGCTCACCCACCTGCACATACCATTTGCACATGTATACATACTTTTACCTCTTATGCCTGATAAACACACTTCAGTTGAAAATGTGCAACTCTCTCATTTATCTTGTCCTGGATTTATCTTGTCTCCATTTTAGTGAGCAGACCAAGAATTTTACCTTGTGTTGGCTGCTGAATGCAGATGTGTCTGGGGGGTTGGACATAGGCTTTGTTCCCCAGTTTATTTCTGTGTGGGAGTTGGGTGCTACTTTCCAGGATGATCTCAAGTCTTCATGATCTAACCCTGTGCGGATGTCCCCAGTGGCCTTTTTGGCTGCTTGGAGCTGCCCCAGGGGAGCTACTGGAGCAGGCCCCCAAAGCCCATCACCCTGGGACTCCAGCGGAAGCCTGGAGCCTTGATTGGGACCAGCTACATGTGAGTTGGTCTAATAGAATCTGACATATTGCTGGCGTACTTGTGGAGATACAGCAGAAAAACACACATGTGTGTTGAGTAACTTCAGTCAAGACAACAAGCAAATACATGTCACTTGTTCTATCTCGCGTTTACAGCGCATTCAAAACTCCTCTGCACGCCTTATACTAAAGAAGAAAAAGAAAGACCACATCACCCCCATGCTACAGGACCTCCATTGGCTACCTGTTTCAGACAGAATCAAATACAAGCTCAACACGCTCACATACAAATGCCTCAACAATCTTGCTCCTTCCTATCTGTCTACCTCTCTCAAACTCTGTAAACCTGTCCGATCACTCCGCTCTTCTCTAGACACTTTCAGACTCGACATCCCTCCACAAAGACTTACAACTGTAGGCTCCTTCACATTTAAATTGCCCAACCAATGGAACACACTACCTCTCAGCCTTCATCAGAAACCAACCTTAGCTTCTTTTAAATCAAGCCTAAAAACCTTCCTTTTTCCCAAGACGGAGAAAGAGTAAACTCCATCATACCATCCATCACACTGATGCAATGCCAAACTGGTGCCAGAGCAGATGTAATAGCCATGTATGTTAGTATATATTGTAATTATTATCCTATGTTATGTGTGATTGTTGTGTGCATGTTTGTATTTGCCATAATGTTTTGTATTAGGGTGTGCATTATTTTCTTTATGGGTGTGAATGTGTGTGTGCGCGACTTGAGTCGCCTAAGTGGTGAGATATGTGACTGTGAGCATTATAAATTATCGTATTATTATTATTATTATTATTATTATTATAGTCAAAATGTGGAAAACTGACGATTTATAGTGGAAAGTGAGTGAAGGCTAGGAAATAAAAATATGGAAAATTGTTAGTAACAGAAAGCTATCGAAGTATCATGGAGCATAAACGTACAAAACAATTTCCGAGTTTGAGGATCAGAAGATCCGAGAGAGGGTGATATCTTTGGCACCCTCCCCTACACGAAACTGCTCGTCTACTATCAAAGCGTTATGGCTGGAATCCTCATGAAAGACGTCTGACACACAGCAACGTGTGACCTTACCTGTATGACGACTGGGTCTGTAATTCCCCCTTCCGAGGTGAGAATGTTGGCCACGCCTGCAACAGCGCAAAAGCAAATGACCATCGGCATCGCAACACAGGGAGTCGGCAAAATAGCCCGTCGTAAACGAGTGAAAGCTTCTTTCACCCATCAATCCCTTCTCGAAAGTCGTTCTCGCTCTCTCTCTCCCACCCCACCCCTTCTCATCCCCACGCACTGTCACTCACTCACCAATGGGATGGTTGATGTAAGGAGTTTTCTCGGTGTCTTTCCTACGCTGATCCTTGTGTTTTAAGGCGGCAAAATTTACACATCTCATCAAAACCACAACATTCGTGTCCTCCATCTGTACTTAGAAGAGAACGACAATCTTTCTCACGAAACAAACGGTGAAAACCAAAGTTAACGACGTGTTGTTTCCCAGTTGTCGCCGACTTCGAATTTTCAGTCCAAGGACCCTGATCTGAAATAATATTTAACAAGATTATGTATATTTCTTCCCACACGACCTTCATAACATGTCAGTAGAGTTTAAAAAACAACGTATTTTCCGCCAAGACCATGCAGGCGCTCCAAGACAAGCGTCGACTGCTACACAGAGGCGCAAGAAAATTTCTCTCGCGAGAACGGGACCTTAGACGGGATTCGTATCATGGCGGCGGCACTTGGTTAAAACTTCGACATCCGCGGAGTTTTCAGTGTTTTTCCAGTGCGCTTGACCATCAATCTGGTTTCGTCGCTGTGCTTAGACTGATATTTGCGTGATCGATCCTCTTTTCGACTGATTCCATCGGAATTTTGAGTACTTCTCTGTGAAATCACTGACATTGAAAATTTAATTCGAAAATTGGGCGCTTCTGATCGTCATTTCTAGAACATCTTCGGAACAAAGCCTTTGAAGGGAGAAATCATCGCTACAAAAAAATGGCTGATCAGCTCTACAAGATCGGAGACAAGATTTTTGCCAAAATGAAAGGATATCCTCACTGGCCTTCCAGGGTTAGTATAACTTAATTCCATTTGCATGCAAGCCGGTTTTGACTTTCCTCTATGAGTATGAGACTTGCCGCTTGTCGTCATTCTTATGATAATCAAACTTGGAGTGAATTGCAAGGGAATTTCTAGAGTACTAATGCCAAAATCAATTGATAACCTCTGCTGTGATCATGCATCTTGTGATTGTGACGTTAGATGTGTATTTAGAGTCGCTGTGTTCCAGGTCGAAGTTGATTGCTTGCCCAACCCGGTTATTTCCACCTCACCGTGTTGGCACTGTTTAAATTCCACATCGTCGCCTCATCATTAATGATATCGTATGAACGTGCTGATTTGTTTTTTTTATATAAATATACTTGTGGAATCTAATCTGCACTTAGTCGAAGCAGACCCATATTCGAAATTCAGACCTAAATTAAAAATACGGAGTAGCGAAACCACGTGACATTAGATTAGTTTGTTAATTTTTGCACCAACGTTTTCCATTATCAGATTTCTTTACCGTTGCATCGTGGTCGGAATTGCTAGTTCGTGTGAAGTGCTTTCAACAGAGCATTTGACTTTTGTTGGTTGCATGTGGTTCATTCACAAGCGGTAAACTGCGATCGTGTCTTCAGTAGATTGTTTGGCGTGCGACAGTGCACATCAGTAGTACAGCCTACAGAGATGCATGTATGTATTGTATGTATGTATGTATGTATGTATGTATGTATGTATGTATGTATGTATGTATGTATGTATGTATGTATGTATGTATGTATGTATGTATTTTGGCTCTTATATAGCGCCAATCTCACACCCAAAGGCATGCTCAAGGCGCTCAACACGTTCACCCTTTGAATAAAAGAGTTTTTAGCTGTGACTTGAAAGTCTGTATTGAAGGAGGTTTCCTCAGTCTGTCTGGGATATCGTTCCAGAGTTTCGGTCCAGCATACGAGAATGCTCTCTCCCCAGATCTCTTGGTGTTGTAGCGTGCCACATGGAGTAATGACTGCGCCGAAGATCTGAGATCCCTCACAGCCTTATAAGTCTTGAGGAGCTCAACCAGATACAGCGGGGCCAAACCATTGACGCACTTGAACATATGACACAGTGTTTTGAACACAATACGTTGGTGGACAGGCAGCCAGTGTAGCTCTCGAAGGATGGGTGTTAGATCGCAGTAGTTCATCAGCAACGTTTTAGCAGTTCACATAAACGAAAATCTGTTGCCGCAGGTCTTTCCATGTCCTATCCAGTACTGCCTGCATCTGCCCCTTGCTGCCAGTGTAGTGACAATGTTCCACCAGCTTACTCTCACTTTGCCCTCCTCATTGTTCTACCTGCAGTCTGGAGGTCAAGAGACAGTCTAGGAGCAGAGCTGCCGTGTTTTCATCATGCAATCACTAAATAACAACAATGTATTGGAGAAGGAAAACTGAGAGATGACAGAAAGTGGAGTGCAATTGGGGAAATCAGACCTGTGTAGCGCTATCGTTTAGTGTATTTTGTACACCAACACTTTCAGCATACAAAAATGTCAACAACACACACACAAAACATTATGAATGTATAGCTATACTTCAACCACCTTTTTATCTCTCTCACTGCATGTGTGGTATGATGTGTGTAAGAAAACTGTTGCACACAATGATCTTGTTATTGAAATTAGTTTTATGCAATATATCATAGTCAGATAGTGTATGCCATAATCTACCAAACACTGCTTCTGGTCTGTGGGTAAAAAATTGAAAAGCTAACTTTCCTATAGAAAAAAGCAAGTGTGTGTGTGTGTGTGTGTGTGTGTGTGTACACTCTAATCTGTATTGTGAAAATAGATATGGGGAAGGAAGATGAGGGATGCTGTGTGAATGGGGGGAGGAAGACAGGGATCTGTGTGAATGGGGGAAGGAAGACAGGGATCTGTGTGAATAGAGGAAGGAAGACAGGGATCTGTGTGAATAGGGGAAGGAAGACAGGGATCTGTGTGAATCAGGGAAGGGAGATGTGTGAATGGGGGAAGGAAGACAGGGATCTGTGTGAATCGGGGAAGGGAGATGTGTGAATGGGGGAAGGAAGACAGGGATCTGTGTGAATAGAGGAAGGAAGACAGGGATCTGTGTGAATAGGGGAAGGGAGATGTGTGAATGGGGGGGGGGGGAGGAAGACAGGAATCTGTGTGAATGGGGGAAGGAAGACAGGGATCTGTGTGAATCGGGGAAGGGAGATGTGTGAATGGGGGGGAGGAAGACAGGAATCTGTGTGAATGGGGGAAGGAAGACAGGGATCTGTGTGAATGGGGGAAAGAAGACAGGAATCTATGTGAATGGGGGAAGGAAGACAGGGATCTGTGTGAATGGGGGGAGGAAGACAGGGATCTGTGTGAATAGGGGGAGGAAGACAGGGATCTGTGTGAATAGGGGGAAGGAAGACAGGAATCTGTGTGAATGGGGGAAGAGGGAAGTGCAACACTAGTCCCAGGCTGAGCTACTGGAGCAGGCCTGGAAAGCCCACAGTGACACTGTGAGGGGCTCCAGCAAGTGAGGGAAGGCACCCAGATGGTCTGGTGTGTTACTCTGGAGCATTGCGTTTGCAGCTTTGCTGTGTATGCCCAGGGGGACCCAACCCTGCTGCTTGCGCAGTCTACATGTACATGCTTCTGTGGCAACACACTACACACACACACAATCTTTCTCTGCATGCTGCATCCCACTGGCCCAGGATGCTCATGGCCTCAGTGACCTTTGACAGCTGTGGCACTCAGACTGAAACTCTCAGTGACAGAGGATGCACCTTGCAGTATTGGGAATGGAGAATGAAGTGTATACGTGTGTAGATTGATGATACAAATCTGTCCAGCAGTCCTAATGGGGATGAAGCACAAAGATGCTTGGATATTCCTTGCTTGATTAAAATATGTTGTACCCAAACTGCTGGCTTACCACCACCGCTACTATCACTGTTTTACTACTACCAACAACACCATCACTCCTCCCACCAACACTACTACCACCACTTACACCACCACCACTCCCACCACCCCCACTACTTCTTCCACCACTACTACTGCCACCACTATTATAATCATTACCACTACCATCACCACCACCACCACTGCTATCACCACCACCATTACTACCATCACTACTACTGCCAACATTGCTACCACTATCACTACCATCACCACCACCACCACTACTATCACCACCACCATTACTACCACTGCCAACACTGCTACCACTACCGCAACTTCCACCACCGCCAATGCTACCATTTACAGGTCCGCTACAAGCAGCTATGATTAGTGTTCACGAGTTGGGCCTCTAAATGTGTGCAGCATGGCACCTGATGTTGTGTAGAACAAAGGTGCTGATCAAAAGTAGGCTAGGACGTGTTTGGGTTAATTAAAACAAAGTTCAGCTGCTTTAATATTTTCTGGAGCGCTGTCTCAGGGCTACCAGAGTTATGACTGACTCTGTATGATGTGTGCTCACTGGATTCATATACTTGTTGTTTGGTTCTTCATTCATTCATTCATTTATTCATTCATTCATTCATTCATTCATTCATTCAATCATTTTCAGATTGATGAGCGTGGGCCAGGTGGATTCACTGCACCCAAGGGAAAATATGCCATCTTCTTCTATGGCACCCATGAAACGTGAGTGGCAGTGGCGGGGTGTGTGTTGAGAGTGCACGTGTGAGGCCTTAGACCACCCAGGCTGAAGTGTGCTCCTCAGAGGGAGAGAGCTATGTTTTTCTGAAGCCAAACAGCAATGAAAATGTCTTCAGACTGCACATCTTGTTTGAAATACACGTTTTGCTCTTTAAAGAAAAAAAGAAGAAAGAATAGGGAAACTTTTTGTAAGAAGCTGATTTGTGAGCTTGCATAAATTTAGATTTACTAGTTTTAGCACTACACTGAACAAGAGATGGTCATGTGACTTTCAAAGTGTGACATAGTATGTTCATAGTGTGATGTATGTTCAAAGTGTGACATAGTATGTTCATTGTGTGATGTATGTTCAAAGTGTGACATAGTATGTTCATAGTGTGATGTATGTTCAAAGTGTGACATAGTATGTTCATTGTGTGATGTATGTTCAAAGTGTGATATAGTATGTTCATTGTGTGATGTATGTTCAAAGTGTGACATATTATGTTCATTGTGTGATGTATGTTCAAAGTGTGACATAGTATGTTCATTGTGTGATGTATGTTCAAAGTGTGATATAGTATGTTCATTGTGTGATGTATGTTCAAAGTGTGACATAGTATGTTCATAGTGTGACATATATGTTCAAAGTGTGACATAGTATGTTCAAAGTGTGACAGTATGTTCAAAGTGTGACATAGTATGTTCAAAGTGTGACAGTATGTTCAAAGTGTGACATAGTATGTTCATAGTGTGATGTATGTTCAAAGTGTGACATATTATGTTCATTGTGTGATGTATGTTCAAAGTGTGACATAGTATGTTCATTGTGTGATGTATGTTCAAAGTGTGATATAGTATGTTCATTGTGTGATGTATGTTCAAAGTGTGACATATTATGTTCATTGTGTGATGTATGTTCAAAGTGTGACATAGTATGTTCATTGTGTGATGTATGTTCAAAGTGTGATATAGTATGTTCATTGTGTGATGTATGTTCAAAGTGTGACATAGTATGTTCATAGTGTGATGTATGTTCAAAGTGTGACATAGTATGTTCATTGTGTGATGTATGTTCAAAGTGTGATATAGTATGTTCATTGTGTGATGTATGTTCAAAGTGTGACATAGTATGTTCATAGTGTGACATGTATGTTCAAAGTGTGACATAGTATGTTCATAGTGTGATGTATGTTCAAAGTGTGACATAGTATGTTCATTGTGTGATGTATGTTCAAAGTGTGACATAGTTTGTTCATTGTGTGATGTATGTTCAAAGTGTGACATAGTTTGTTCATTGTGTGATGTATGTTCAAAGTGTGACATAGTTTGTTGTACGGAGTATGTTCATAGAGTGATGTATGTTCAAAGTGTGACATATTATGTTCATAGAGTGATGTATGTTCAAAGTGTGACATATTATGTTCATAGTGTGATGTATGTTCTAATTGGGACATAGTGTGTTTATAGTGGTATCGAGTACGTTCATAGTGTGATGTATGTTCATAGTGGGACATAGTATGTTCATAGTTGGGTTGTTCTCAGAAGTGGGTAGCAGAAGAGTGACATAGGCCCTAGAAATTAAAGTTTTTCATAGAAAGCTGATTCTTGGCTGTACAATACTGAAAACCGTGCTGGATCCATTCCATAAATGATAAAAAATAATTAATATAAACCTGTTAGTTTTCTGCAGACAGGGGTTGAAAGCTGGTACCCCCCAGGCTACGGGTGGTTGAGGCACGGAAACCAAACCTATGATTTTGTGGGGCAGACAGACACAGGAAAAAGAGGCAAACCATCTTTTAACTCACTGGAGTCGTGACTAAATATTGTGATCCTTCTCCGGGATCGTAAGTTTTTCATGCATTTTCAAAAATATAATAAAGATACAAAGGCATAAGATAACAATACAAATTATAAATCAAATGAAAGATTGTTTTGTACTCTTTACATTCAAAGAATAATCTAAGGGATTAAATTGCTAATTATGAATTACACACCATAGAATTGAGTGTGTACATGCACAAATATGAAAAAGTTTTTAAAAAATCAGTTCACTAGCTGTTATGGGAAGCTTACAAGCGCCTAGAAAATGAGAAACTTTAAATGTCAATATCCAAGTAATGCAAATGTGTATAAACATTTAGTACAGACAAATACAAGCAGATGGAGGCTAGCAATCAACCAAATCAAAGTATTTGTTGATAGAATTGAAAGATCAAACGTTTTGCAGTACGCTTTCCTGCCTTTTTGTCAACATACACACCACATGCACAAAGGTTAGGATTTCCGATCATCAGTCGAAATATATTCTAAAGGGAGGTAAATCTGCTTGCAAATCCCTTCAGCTATATAGGCTAATAAGATTTACCTCCCTTAGACCGTTATAGCGAAAGGGAGAAATTTCCAATCGCATCGCAAACAATCTCGTGATACGAATCTGGCAGGAGGACGCCTATCGCAATATTTCTTGCGATACGACTCCAGTGAGTTAAGTTGTTTTTGTGTTCTTTGTCATTGTATCGAAGTGTTCAATAATGTTTACCAGGAATTACCAATTTTTGACTCACAAGCGAAGCAAAAGTGAGTCTATGTATTCACCCGTTTCGTCCGGGCGTCCGTAAAAATCTTTAACGTTGGATTTTTCTCGGAGACTATTAAGTCTATCAACACCCAATTTGGCATGATGGTGTATGATGACAAGGCGTAAAAAAACATACATAGTGACTAGACCTTGCTTCAAGGTCAAGGTCGCAGGGCCATAAATGTTGTCTAAAAACAGCCATTTTTCACATTTCCCAATTTTCTCTGAAGTTTTTGAGATTGGATACCTGACCTATATATGGTGTATAGGGCAAAGTAATCCCTATCTTTTGATACCAATTTGATTGACCTTGCTTCAAGGTCAAGGTCACAGGAGCTCTTTAAAGTTGGATTGTATACATATTTCGAAGTGACCTTGACCCTGAACTATGGAAGATAACTCTTCCAAACTTCATAAGATTGTAGTACACATGTTATACTTTCATACTAGGTCACCCGTGGCGTCCGTCCTGTCGTCCGTAAAAAACTTTAATGTTGAATTTTTCTCGGAGACTATTAAGTCTATCAACACCCAATTTGGCATGGTGGTGTATGATGACAAGGCGTAAAAAAACATACATAGTGACTTGACCTTGCTTCAAGGTCAAGGTCGCAGGGGCCGTAAATGTTGTCTAAAAAACAGCCATTTTTCACATCCTCTCAGCATGTGAGTCGTGTGGGCTTTGCCCTTCTTGTTTCTGTGTGGATTTAATGACCAAATGTCAGATGCTCTGCTGGACAAAAAAATTCAAAGAAAGACAATTTTTTTGCTTGACACATAGGAGAACTGCTGTAGTGAATTTTATGTGACTAGAAGACCACAACATTGTGTTTCATAGAACCATACATTTATTAAAATATACTTAACTCATTGCTTACGCAGCGCAACCACGTGCTTGCGATGACGCCAACACCCTTTGGCTACGCAGCGCAACTACGTGTTTGCGGTCGCCGTAATGAATTTTTCCTATCTCCGTGGTTGTTTCAAGGGAAGTAACTCATACAGCTATTTATTCTCTTACCATTTTGTGTTCGCTGGAGTTACCTTTTCTTTAGTATAGTCCCCGTGAGAAAGCTAGATTTAGTACAAGCTACGCTCACCCTACGCCGTGTTTACGCGCTTGTCGACATGGCGTCGCGTTGTCGAAGGAGATCGAGCGGTGATGAAAATGACGAAGTATGAGAAGTGTGGATGGAAGAAGGGTCTGATACTGAAAATCTAGGTGGATATTGGACTTCTGAAGAAGATTTTGATGATTCTGATGCGGAAATAGTCCCAGTCAACGAGAATGCAGAAGTGGCTGACAGCGAAGACGAATCGACTTCGTGACTGACACTGACAGCGAAGACGAATCGACTTCGTCGCCAACGACGTCAGAGAGAGAGGAAGAGATAGAAACGGTGTTTACAGCAGACACAGACATCGATTCGGATGTAAAGGATGAAGAAAACCATCTCTACTCCTCCAATGAACTGTACCACACAAAAGAGGATTATGCCAAGTGGGGCGCCTTCTTTCTCTCGGAAGGCCATTCTGAGACTTTTCTTCTATTCAGACAGACTATTAATAAGAAAAAAACACACGACAAACACCAAAATCAAAAGGCTTTCGGGCATACGCCCTTCTTCAGTTAATACAGAAACACATCTATTCAGACAGAGACAGATTGCAGTGAGTAAGTGTATATTTTCTGATTTCACCTCTCTGACTTGCAAAAAAAATCATTTTCAACTTTTAATTCAAGCATTTTTGACTCACATGCGAAGCAAAAGTGAGTCTATGTACTGAGCCGTGTCGTCCGTCCGTCCGGGCGGGCGGGCGGGCGGGCGGGCGTCCGTCCGTCCGTCCGTAAAAAACTTAAACGTTGGATTTTTCTCGGAGACTATTAAGTCTATCAACACCAAATGTGGCATGATGGTGTATGATGACAAGGCCTCAAAAAACATACATAGTGACTTGACCTTGCTTCAATGAGACACATTTGTTCACATATCATCAAGGTCAAGGTCACTTTGACCCTTATGAAATGTGACCAAAATGGGGTAGTGAACCACTAAAAGTGACTATATCTCATGGTAGAAAGTGCCAATAAGCACCATTGTGCTTCCTATGTCTTGAATTAACAGCTTTGTGTTGCATGACCTTGGATGACCTTGACCTTGGGTCAAGGTCACATGTATTTTGTAGGAAAAATGTGTAAAGCATTTCTTAGTGTATGATGTCATTGGTAGGTTTAGTTGTTTGACCTTGACCTTGAAGGTCACCTGAAGGTCAAGGTCATATAAAGGTCAAGGTCATATAAAGGTCAAGGTCAAGCATGTGAGTCGTATGGGCTTTGCCCTTCTTGTTTATCCTGTAGTCAATCATTCATCAATATAGTTTGATGTGGAAATACTGATTTCAGAACTGTTGTGCAAAATCTATCTCTTGACTATTAGTACAATACATTAGGTGTAAAAAAAAAAGAAAATCAAAATTGCATGCACCTGGTGTTTAAAAAAAAATTCCCCCAATTTTCTTACTGCATATTGTAACTATCCAGCACTTCAGCTAGAAAGTGCAAATAATTTTCTTTCTTGTGGTACCAACCATTAAACAGTTATTCTAAATTTGAACTTTGTGTGATTTTTTGAAAACTTGAAAAAACACTGCATACAGAGGTAAATTTCCTAATGCTAGCCCTGCGTAAGCAATGAGTTAATATGTGCGAATCCTGGGAAAAGTGGATTTTATCGAACCGACGGCCACTTCCGGTCTGATGAAATTTCTTCGAACATCGCGTCTATTTAGCACTCGCTGAAAGTCCCGACTTCTACAATACTTTTCCCAATGTGTGCAAAATATTGCAATAAATATCTTCCTAAATGATTGTTCTAGCATAAACTGAAACAAAAACCCCAATAAACTTACCGATTTCAGTTGATTTGTCCGTCAAAATCGCATCCGCTCCGTCACTCTCTTCGCTCGCCATTGTGTGAATGAACTGGCGAACATCGCAACCGGTTCCTTTGTTTTGATCGGATCACTTGCTGAGGACACATAATGAATTCATTAACCTAATACCTCTTTCGAAAGGGTACTGATTCGACTTCATTTTTGACTCACATGCGAAGCAAAAGTGAGTCTATGTACTGAGCCGTGTCGTCCGTCCGTCCGTCCGGGCGTAAAAAACTTAAACGTTGGATTTTTCTCGGAGACTATTAAGTCTATCAACACCAAATGTGGCATGATGGTGTATGATGACAAGGCCTCAAAAAACATACATAGTGACTTGACCTTGCTTCAAGGTCAAGGTCACAGGAGCCATAAATGTGGTCTCAAAAACAGTCATTTTTCACATTTTCCCACTTTTCTCCCACGTTATTGAGAATGGCGACCTTAGCTACAAGTGGTATATAGGTCAAAGCAAGCCCTATCTTTTGATACCAGTTTGGTTGACCTTGCTTCAAGGTCAAGGTCACAGGAGCTCTTCAAAGTTGGATTGTATACATATTTTGAAGTGACCTTGACCCTGAACTAGGGAAGATAACTGTTTCAAACAATAATTATGTAAGGCACATGTTATACTTTCATCATGAGACACATTTGTTCACATATCATCAAGGTCAAGGTCACTTTGACCCTTATGAAATGTGACCAAAATGGGGTAGTGAACCACTAAAAGTGACTATATCTCATGGTAGAAAGTGCCAATAAGCACCATTGTGCTTCCTATGTCTTGAATTAACAGCTTTGTGTTGCATGACCTTGGATGACCTTGACCTTGGGTCAAGGTCACATGTATTTTGGTAGGAAAAATGTGTAAAGCATTTCTTTGTGTATGATGTCATTGGTAGGTTTAGTTGTTTGACCTTGACCTTGAAGGTCACCTGAAGGTCAAGGTCATATAAAGGTCAAGGTCAAGAATGTGAGTCGTATGGGCTTTGCCCTTCTTGTTCTTGTAGTTAGGATGCGTTTCAGTTGGTTATTTTCTCAAAATCGTTGAAAAATCATCAACTTTTATAGAAAATTTGATTTTACGCTCATTCTTTTAATTAGAAGACAACTCAACTTTACATTATTAAAAACCTCATTCTTCTGTAAACACTTTGATACTAAATATAGATGTGTAGGCCCCATGTCCAACACAAGCCAAGGCCGCGAAACAAGTACCCAAAAATCTGACACACAAAGCGCTGCGGGCATGGCGGTCCAAACTGCCGCGAGGGGCGCAACACATGGGCTTTTGTTTTCATTGGCTTGAGGTACACATTCAATCAATTCAAACAAAACCAACAGTATTTTAAAGATAAAAGAAATTTTTTCAATTTGATATTTGTTTGGCGAAAATTGGTGCATTAGTGACTGAAAAATCGTCATGGGAAAAAGATCTAAACTAGGCGATTTTACACATTGATGGTGAGTTATGAGGGCCCAGGTCTGCCGCAACCTACTTTATAGTTTATGGGTGGGACAATATGCCCAATGGCATAATGCTTATATGTCCAACGAGTAGTCCAGAATAATACAAACACAGGACTTGGTGATAGTGAAAGTGCCATTGTTGTCAGAATTCATTGTAGTTTTTCTGTTGGAATCAGTATAAGCCATGTTTGTGGTAGAGGTTTACCCTGAATGTATCCCAAGAAGTAAACAAATCCTACTGTAGCATGACCACAAATAGATTGCCTGATCACCAAGAGAGAATAGCATACCGGACTTATCCTGCATTTGCGAGAGAGCTGACAGTCAGTGGCTAGGGATTGATGGACTTGCCTTTTTGACCTGCAGAATGACCCGCGCATGCCCAAGCCACCCAAGCCCCCAGACAAGCCACTCATGCCTTACATGCGCTACAGCCGAAAGGTAAGCAGAAAGGTAAAGGCCATTCCAGTTCTAAGCCTGTTGCCTCTGTGCTAGGCAGTCCCTCAGCACCCAAGGCAGTGCAGAGAATTGAAGGTATATGCCTCCCATCCCCCTCTCTCCATCATTTCTGTAACTCACCCTCCTCCAGATGGGATCCATTTGGTCTGAGGAATTCAGCTGTTTTTAAAGGTGCTGGCCTCAGAGCTTATTGTCGATAGAATAGGACGGCCAATTTTGGTCAGCTGTCCATGATGGAATGACAGGAGCAGATATGAATTTTAAATTGGCAAGATTGTTACCAGTGTTCAGAGTCAGCTGGTTGGAAATGTTGAATTTTTATCATTGGCCATGAAAAGAGAGAGCCATATACTTCGTTTGTGATCCATGCCATGTCATTGTCTCCTTTTCATCGCCATTAACTCATCACAGTGCATCACTTCTACTGCCAGCTTTCGCTATTCCAGATGCCATACACATCAAAAGTTGCATTTGTTTCCTTGTGCTGCTCTCCTTTCATTCTGACCTTGAACATGCAACAGCCACATTGCATTGTGGTTGAACTTGAAGGTTTCCTGACCTCTAAGAAACCACTGGACTCCGTTCCACCACACAGCATGCTGTGCAAACACTGTCACCCTTCCTGGCTGATGGCAAATCTGTAAGACCTCCATCCAAGTGCACCTGCTCTCTTTTGTACTGGAATCATTTTCTCTGTCCTCCCTGGTTTTCTCCTTCTGAGTTGGGGTGATTTGATTGTCACACGGCATGTCAATTTTCTGTAATGCTGCGGCGCCCTGAGAAATGCCTAGCACACTTGTGACTGGCTGTTGTTTTTTTTTTCCATACAACTTTCAGCGTATGAACAGTTATGGATTTTTTCCCTCTGTTTTGGTTTGTTTTGAGAATGCATCAATTTTTGAATGTTTCTTGTCCACTTGTTTTTTTCATTCTCTCCCTTTTTTTGTAATTAACTTTTCTTTCTTTCTTTCAATGTTCAGTGACCATTGGGTGGAAGTCATGATTTGATGATCTTGTGTACTTTTTTCCATCCTTTTTTTTTCTTTACCAATTTTCATTTAAAGACGAGTTCATATCTCCTTTGGACTGAAACTCGGAATGATGTGGTCTTGCATGCTTTTTATTCATACCAAGTTTGCTAACCAGAAGCTTGACAGCACACCCAGCCAAGGGCTCCGTTCTGCCACCCCCCTGGCTTGCCATGGTCAGTCTCGCGGCTGCCGACAGCTTTCTTTCACCCCGCCCCATTGAGCTTGGTCTCTCTGCCAGCCACTCTCATTGATTAATCCCTGCGTAGCTTGACTGCTGAGCAGTGCTCGCACCTCCAGGCAGAGAGAGAGAGAGGAGTTGCTATGTGTTTGTATACATGTAGGAAAGAGTGGGGTTTTAGATAGAACTGCATTTTTGTCTGGTCTAGATGGAGTCTAATTGGTTTAAAAAGTCATTCTGATTTCTCTCTCGCCCTCCCTCTTCCTCCCTTCCCCCTGCCTTTTTTTTCTGTTGAGTTTTTATAAAAGTATTTTAGTTCTGGGGTTGGACTTTAACATATTGCATTCATTACTTCTTTATTTTGTAGCTTTTTAAAATATGTTATTTTGAATCATTCATTTACTTTAGCGTCTTAAACATTTTGCTGTTGTATTTTAGCCATAAGGATTTCCTTAGAGGATATATTGGAGATGTAATTTTATTAGTAAGTGACATCAGAGATCAAAGCTGGTTATGCACAGGCTTTCCCTTCTTGTAGTAAATGGCCCTCTCCATGCACATGCTCCTTGGTAGGCTATGTAAGCTAGCTGATTAGAGCTTTCCTCCTCTACATGGGGTATCTGTAGTCTGAACAAAGCTCATTACTGTAGATTGACATACTTATACAAGTGAATTATCATTTTGGTCTGAATAGATTCATCTTTATTTTTTAATGCAGATTGTCCCTTTTTTTGGTTGCTGCAACCCTTACCCGCTTTCTCCTAGCCCAGTTGTAGATTCCTGCAGTAACACCCAACAATAGTCAGACTAGAGTAGCAGACTGTCGAAGACAATGGACATTCTCCATACCATGGCAATTTAGGGGGGGGGTGTAGTAGTCTTTTTATTTGCCTAGTCTTTAATTTTCACATGTCCAGAATACCACCATGTATGATGCTCGATTCTGTTTGCCCAGAACTCCATTTTGTCATTTCAGATCTGTTGACTATTTATGTGATACCCATGTGATACCTGTCAGGTGGTGCTATGTCATGAGTCTGTATACCAGTGCTTTCTAGACCAAGTGAGGGTTCGTGTCCTCTGGCCCTCAGAAGCGGGAGAAAGCCAGATAGCGATCCCCTCCCACCATCTGCCAGGAATACACTGTCGTGGTGAATCCCCAGGGGGTTTTGGTCTTTTGTGGCCATTTCTCCCACCTGCCATCTGCCTACCAACTTACCTACCTATCTATATACCTACCTACCTACCTTGATAGTGCCTAATGGTTGTGAGCTGGTTGTACCTAGCTGCTTCTAGTGGTCTGTTAGGCATCATCTTGTGACACTTTTCGGCCTCTGCTCACACCAGTGCCGCCAAGTCATGGAGGGTGCAAGGACAGGTTGGATCCTGCCAGCCCTTCTTGAACTGTGCCAGCATTGGGTCCCACACATGTTTGCATGGTGCTGGTGATCTGGGATGATCCTGAAGCAAGGTGCTGGTCCTTCAGTCATTGAGGAAAATTGGATGCCTTGAAGCTGGTCTCAGAATGTGACTGGTGTGTTTATATATATATATATTGTTGCACCAGGTTCATTTGTTCACGATGTCAGCAAATTAATTTTAATTACTCAAAGATGTGTAAATTTATTTTACATCATAGATTCAAAGGAAATGGGCTACAGTATTTATGATATCATTTGTAAAAGTTTTACATTGTCAGTGATCTGTAATGATGAGATCCATCTTGAAGATAATGGCAATGGATGGCACTGTATGAAGTCTTTTTACAGTTGGTTTGATGAAAGGAAGAGTGTAACCAAGGCACAGATGTGCACCTGTGCTGCTTGAGGGAGGCATTTGGGTACATCTGTAGCTTTGGGCTGGCTAGAATGGGCTGAGCAGAGGTTGTGTGCATGGGGGTACTTCACTGCTTGTGCTATGTCCTCTCTACATGATAACTTGCTTTCTCCAGCAACCCATAGGGCTTCCAACATTGATGTCAGTCTGATCATGATGTACTCATCACCTAATCCCAGCAGCACTAACAAGATGTGACCTGCAGCCCTGTGCTCTGGTACAGTGTAGTCAAGTCCCTGTCTTTTCCTGTCAATAGTGTGAGGCTATGTCTTGAAAGTTTGCCAAAGAGCTGATGTTTTCATAAAGTTGTTTGAAAAGGCTGCCTGTCTACTTCTGCGACTTACCTGTGCTGATAATGATTGGATCTGATGGGTAGAAAGCAGTAAAATATGATGTTGTGTTTCTTTTCCTTTTGCCACTTAAATACCTCTAGTTTTCCTCCATGGTTCTACATGCTGTTTTGCATACCTATTAAACCACTGTTGTTTGTTTCAGTTCTTGTTTTGTCAACAGCCATAGGTTTTGCAGTGAACCGCTTCCTTTCTGTAGACATGGCTTCAGCTGCTGGTGCTATGTGCCAGACATCCTGCCGCCAGAGCGGTGATGCCAATACTGTAGACCTGTGGTCGCAAGTCTCTAACCTTCAACAACTCGTCATAGACTCAAAAACTTCTTTGTGGTTTTCCTCTCATGGCAAAGTAGTAATGGTCCTGCCAAGACTACTCTATTTATGTACCTTCTTACTCTAGGTGTACATTAGTTGTAGGGTGTCGATTAAAACTTCTCATAGCTCACTAGATATGCAAACATCACATTTGCATCTTGCATTGACTGGGCTTGTAAAACTGAATAAAACTTATGGCTTCTGAGTACATGCTGTAGATTACACAGTAGGTAGTTAAAAAGATTTATGTCTGACGTGATTGTGGGCAAGGTCCATATATCATTCTAAAAATTTTATAGTGTCCACGTGTCGACATGACTGCATGGTTGTTGTGATTATTATGGTTCTTTTCTCTCTCTGCATTTTGACCAAATCTGAAGGCAGAACACCAAAACAATGAGATGTTTGTTGCACCTTTGACTGCAGGGCCATCTCTTTGCTGACCCACTGATGTAGGGCCTGGAAACCCAGCAGTCAGGCTTTCCAATGCTCATAATAACCAATTTTAAGTGATAAGACATTGTTGGAAAATCATTATTTCTTGAAAATTATTTTCTTTACTCATGTAACATTTGAATTCATACATGTAGTTTCCATTAAAAAAGGAAAGCTGTAACTTTTTTAAAATCAAGTTGGTGAAGCATGGCTTGGTCGGAATGCAGACAGGACATGTAGTTTGGTTTGGTTTGGTTGTTTTCTGTTATTGCTCTGCTCTAGGTCCCCAAAATCTTTTTGTAACTCCTCATAGCTCTGAGACCTTAGTTGGTCCTTCCCCCATTCCTTACTCACAGAACACCTCACCAGGAACTGGGTGACCAGCTTGTAAAACCCTTAGTGTGCTCCACCTATCACTGCCCCTGAACAGAATGTTGTCTTTTATCAGCCCCTTATGCACAGCGCCCAATGAACAAAGACATGTGGATTCATTAAATCACTGGTTGCACGACTTTGTAAGGACCAAATGCAGAAAGTTGGCTTTTTTTCTGGAGACGTGGAGCAGAGCATTGCTGATGACTGCTGGTGTGCCGTGGAGGTGTTGTGATGGCGGCATGTGTGGGATGGAGCCTGCATGATAGTGCCTCTGCCAAAGTCGGCCTCCGCTTCCCTTTCTGCCTGTCCTAGCCTCTGGGCTCCAGCTGAGTCCTGCCTCTCTCCCCCACTCCCAGATGGCCCAGTGTGGCAGTCCACAGCTCTCAATGCTTCTGCTGCCTCCATTCCTCTTAACACCCTATACACTAGCCTGTGTCGCTCACTAACTCACTCACTCGCCCACTACTCACTCATCATCAACATCCATCCTGTTAATCTGTCACATTTCACTTTCAGATCAGTATACAGCCAGGCGATGAAAACTTATCTATGATTGACTTGACCATCTGTGTGCACTGAGTATAAAACTGTTACCATCTTGTAGGATGTAGTGGGACTCTTGTGTCTTTTTAACCTCTAAATGTGCATTAAAAGACAAGAGAAAGGTATTAATAATTTTGAATGAGATAGGATAGACACAATTATATCCCCCCTTTTTTTCTACTTGTTCTCCGGGCAACCTTCTCTCTTTGTTGTAGCTGTTTAGGAGTAGTCTTGCAGCATAAATTTCCATTACAATCCTTAACCACAAACTGCGGGGCTGCATTTCTCTGTTAGTGCAGCTCTGTAGTGGCTGAAAAATAAAATGAAAAAACAAAAGCTCAGTAGTCTTTAAAATTATTAACAGCAATTCATTTAACACAGGCAGATCGGCCTCTTTTGTTGTTTGATTACCGGTGCAGCCGTGGCTGCATGTTGGTTGCAAGCTGCCAAAGAGGCAAGGGATGATGCCCCCTATCTCTACATACAGGTGTGGGAGCAGGTGAAAGCGTCCAATCCGGACCTTAAGCTGTGGGAGATCGGCAAGATCATTGGCCAAATGTGGCGGGAGCTGGGTGAGGACGAGAAGCAGGAATACTTGGACGAGTATGAGGCTGAGAAGGTGATTACCCCCTCGTCCTCTTCCCCCTTTCTTCCCCACTGCCCCCATCCACTGCGCCAGGGCCTTGGCAGAGTGCTCCTTTGTTTGACCCTCCTGCCCAAGTTTTTCCTGCCTGTCCGCTATTGGTATCTCACCTCACAGTTCCCTCCCTCCCTCCCCATTTTTGCTGCCTGGTGGTGGTGGTGATAAACCATGCTGGCTTCTTGGGTGCTTCTTCTCTCTCACACACAGCCTAGTGAGTAGAGCCACCTTACTCTTCCTTCTCTCTCTCTCACACAGCCTAGTGAGTAGAGCCACCTTACTCCTCCTTTCTCTCTCTCTCACACAGCCTAGTGAGTAGAGCCACCTTACTCCACCTTTCTCTCTCTCACACACAGCCTAGTGAGTAGAGCCACCTTACTCCACCTTTCTCTCTCTCTCACACAGCCTAGTGAGTAGAGCCACCTTACTCCACCTTTCTCTCTCTCACACACAGCCTAGTGAGTAGAGCCAGCTTACTCCACCTTTTCTCTCTCACACAGCCTAGTGAGTAGAGCCACCTTACTCCACCTTTTCTCTCTCACACAGCCTAGTGAGTAGAGCCACCTTACTCCACCTTTTCTCTCACAGCCTAGTGAGTAGAGCCACCTTACTCCTCCTTTCTCTCTCTCTCACACAGCCTAGTGAGTAGAGCCAGCTTACTCCTCCTTTCTCTCTCTCTCACACAGCCTAGTGAGTAGAGCCACCTTACTCCTCCTTTCTCTCTCTCTCACACAGCCTAGTGAGTAGAGCCACCTTACTCCTCCTTTCTCTCTCTCTCACACAGCCTAGTGAGTAGAGCCACCTTACTCCACCTTTTCTCTCTCACACAGCCTAGTGAGTAGAGCCACCTTACTCCACCTTTCTCTCACACAGCCTAGTGAGTAGAGCCAGCTTACTCCTCCTTTCTCTCTCTCTCACACAGCCTAGTGAGTAGAGCCACCTTACTCCTCTTTTTCTCTCTCACACAGCCTAGTGAGTAGAGCCACCTTACTCCACCTTTTCTCTCACAGCCTAGAAAATATAGTCACCTTACTTCTCCTTTTCTCTCACAGTCAAGTGAGTAGAGCCAGCTTACTCCTCCTTTCTCTCTCTCTCACACAGCCTAGTGAGTAGAGCCAGCTTACTCCTCCTTTCTCTCTCTCTCACAGCCAAGTGAGTAGAGCCAGCTTACTCCTCCTTTCTCTCACAGCCTAGAGAATATATTCACCTTACTCCTCCTTTCTCTCACACAGCCAAGTGAGTAGAGCCAGCTTACTCCTCCTTTCTCTCACACAGCCTAGTGAGTAGAGCCAGCTTACTCCTCCTTTCTCTCACACAGCCTAGTGAGTAGAGCCAGCTTACTCCTCCTTTCTCTCACACAGCCTAGTGAGTAGAGCCAGCTTACTCCTCCTTTCTCTCACACAGCCTAGTGAGTAGAGCCAGCTTACTCCTCCTTTCTCTCACACAGCCTAGTGAGTAGAGCCAGCTTACTCCTCCTTTCTCTCACACAGCCTAGTGAGTAGAGCCAGCTTACTCCTCCTTTCTCTCACACAGCCTAGTGAGTAGAGCCAGCTTACTCCTCCTTTCTCTCACACAGCCTAGTGAGTAGAGCCAGCTTACTCCTCCTTTCTCTCACACAGCCTAGTGAGTAGAGCCAGCTTACTCCTCCTTTCTCTCACACAGCCTAGTGAGTAGAGCCAGCTTACTCCTCCTTTTCTCTCACAGCCTAGAGAATATAGTCACCTTACTTCTCCTTTTCTCTCACAGCCAAGTGAGTAGAGCCAGCTTACTCCTCCTTTCTCTCACACAGCCAAGTGAGTAGAGCCAGCTTACTCCTCCTTTCTCTCACACAGCCTAGTGAGTAGAGCCAGCTTACTCCTCCTTTTCTCTCACAGCCTAGAGAATATAGTCACCTTACTTCTCCTTTTCTCTCACAGCCAAGTGAGTAGAGCCAGCTTACTCCTCCTTTCTCTCTCTCCCACACAGCCTAGTGAGTAGAGCCAGCTTACTCCACCTTTTCTCTCTCACACAGCCTAGTGAGTAGAGCCAGCTTACTCCTCCTTTCTCTCACACAGCCTAGTGAGTAGAGCCAGCTTACTCCACCTTTTCTCTCTCACACAGCCTAGTGAGTAGAGCCAGCTTACTCCTCCTTTCTCTCTCTCTCACACAGCCTAGTGAGTAGAGCCACCTTACTCCACCTTTTCTCTCTCACACAGCCTAATGAGTAGAGCCACCTTACTCCTCCTTTCTCTCACACAGCCTAGTGAGTAGAGCCAGCTTACTCCTCCTTTCTCTCTCTCACACACAGCCTAGTGAGTAGAGCCAGCTTACTCCACCTTTCTCTCTCTCTCACACAGCCTAGTGAGTAGAGCCAGCTTACTCCTCCTTTCTCTCTCTCACACAGCCTAGTGAGTAGAGCCAGCTTACTCCTCCTTTCTCTCTCTCACACAGCCTAGTGAGTAGAGCCAGCTTACTTCTCCTTTTCTCTCACGCAGCCTAGTGAGTAGAATCGCCTCACTCCTTTTAGCCTGCACATTTCTAGCACCTCTGGTGTGCACTTTGACCCTGTTTCCCATCTCTTCCTCCTGTGGGCTTGCATAACCATCCTCTGGTCCCATAACAGCCATGTTCTCCCATAAATAAGGTGTTTTCACATAACTGCAGTGTCCTGGTCCAGCCGTGGCCATGCGTGAGCTTTGTCCTTTGCCTGTTGCTTTCAGGGCTGAGTGTAATTGGATGGCTTACAGTCCCGTCATCAGTTGGTCCACTTAACCCTGCCTCAGTACCTGTACCTTCTCTAGCCTGGCTCTCTAAATAGAATGAAGCTCAATTCTGCCAAGAGATGAGCCTAGAGAAATCTCTAGTGAAGTCATCCTCTCTCATAGTGAGAACCTGGTTGTGAGCAGTTTCATTCATGATTTTTATCTTTGATTTACAAAATCAGCACACACAGAATCAGACTATGCCCAAATATGGAAGAAATAAGACAAGAAAGATACATTTTTGCTGGCGTGTTTCTCTTATCATGGGGAAACTTTGGCAGAACTGTAAAATGAATCAGAAATGTGAAACTTGAAGACAAAGTATTTATAAAGATGGAACAATGGGAATATTTATTGAATTTTTAGCAGCATTGGTTGAGTGGTGCAGGCAGCACTTCCGTGCCCAGGTCCTGTCCTGGCTTGACCTTGTGCCTTGAGTTCCCCACCGCTCCTGCAGTCTCCATTCCCCTTGAGAGCAAGTGACCTTGTTCTGTGTTGTGCTGAATGCTTGCTATTTTGGTCTTTGTTCCATTTGGACTTGTTCAAAGTTTATTTATCATGTTTTTTGTTGTCCCCAAAAATGTGTTTAGAGAAAGTGGACTTCATCAGCATTTCAGGACAGGCTTTTCAGCATGTAAAAGTTGAATGTTTTGGGTTTTTTCATCCATTTTTGCCCCAATTTATTATTAGTACAGTGGAACCTGCGAATAGCGAACCTCTAAATAGCACCACACCTCGCTATTGCACTAGGTCACGGCTGGCACGGATTGATTTCTTAAGAAAATTACCTCTGAATAGCACCAAACCTCGCGATTGCGATTAGCGATACCCCTCTTCCGGTCCCGACCGCGGTTTTTACCTGCCAATAGCACCACTTTGGCTCAATAAAAGTGACACGCGCAGAAGGCCTATCCTTGCTGAGTTGCACGCGGTGATCTCACTTTCACTTCATTGGTACACGCGCAGTACAGTATCCTGCCACACAGGGACCTCTCTGTGTTCGGCTCGCGGTAGGCAAGCATGCGATGTGTCTGAAAGTTCAGGATAACGCACAGCGTGGCGTCAGAAGCCTCGTAAACAGATTCAATCCACGAAGTGAACACAATCGCTCGCACAGTATCCTTACACGCAGAGATCTCGATTTCGGCTTAATGTGATCGACTGCGATGTTTTTGAAACATCAGGATAAAACATAGTGTGTTGCCCAAAGATTTATTACGAATTGCAGAGCCACCCAGAAGACCATCAGTGACTTTTTGTTACCCAACTCATGCAGATCTCCATAGTCTTTTTGGCAAACTATTTTTCACTTAACTGAAGTGTGTATAAAATAAAATAATGAATGATTTTAACAATTGTTCTGTGACCCTTTTTATTTATGTTCTCATTTCTTCTTCTATACTATCCACATTTTCATGTGAGTGTTTCGAAAAGTGTCCTTGACCATGAGAATTAATGAACCTCCAAATAGCACCATACCTCGGAATAGCACCACTTTTTGTTTGGTCCCTAGGGGTGGTGCTATTCGCAGGTTCTACTGTAATCCCAATAGTCATTTGCACTACTGAATTAGATAGGACGTAATAGAAGTAGGTCACTATGTATTTGCAGAAATACGCCCATTTTGAAGTGACAATTTATTGCAATAGGTATGAATGCCCAAATTGAAAGTTTCCTGTATGAATATATATGCCCTAACAGTGTTGGAGTTTTCTACTTGCCTCTGCTAACCCTAACCCTTTCATGAACATGTTGGTATGTTTCAATTAATCAATCAAGCACTCCATGATGGTACTTGTTGCATTATGTTCCATTACTGTAGATACATGTATCCAATTTGTAAGTTTCTATTACTGTTCTATTACTAAAGATTCAGCTCCTAAGTATTTTCTCCAGCTGTTGTCTTGAAATGTTGTAATGTCTCCTCTATGGGGTATGTTTCACTTCAAATGTCTTTGTGATGTTGTAACACTTCTTGAATTAGTAAGACTGTTGCTGTGTGAAGAAGTAAGACTAAAGGGGGATATGCCGTGCGAAGCAAGGGTGGTTCTGTGCTTGCAATGCCATTTTAAGAGAGATGGGGGCTGTGTTGACTGTTGCACTGGGTTTGACAGATTCAGTACAATGAGGCCATGAAGACCTACCACAACTCCCCTGCATACCAGGCCTGGGTAGCAGCCAAGGGCAAAGGTGACTGGCCTCTTTCTCCCTCACCCCATTGCTTCTGCCGCTCCTTTGTCTCTCTGTCCACCTCCACAGCTGCCCCTTTCATCTAGACTTCCAGCTTCTTATTCAACTTGTTATTTTGCCTTGGTTCGTCATCCAGCTCCTCCTATTCCTAGTCGTCCACATGCTCCTAGTCCTCCACCTGCTCCTAGTCCTCCACCTGCTCCTCCTATTCCCAGTCCTCCACCTGCTCCTAGTCCTCCACCTGCTCCTCCTATACCTAGTCCTCCACCTGCTCCTCCTATCCCTAGTCCTCCACCTGCTCCTAGTCCTCCACCTGCTCCTCCTATCCCTAGTCCTCCACCTGCTCCTAGTCCTCCACCTGCTCCTAGTCCTCCACCTGCTCCTAGTCCTCCACCTGCTCCTCCTATCCCTAGTCCTCCACCTGCTCCTCCTATCCCCAGTCCTCCACCTGCTCCTCCTATCCCTAGTCCTCCACCTGCTCCTCCTATCCCCAGTCCTCCACCTGCTCCTAGTCCTCCACCTGCTCCTAGTCCTCCACCTGCTCCTAGTCCTCCACCTGCTCCTCCTATCCCCAGTCCTCCACCTGCTCCTTCTATCCCCAGTCCTCCACCTGCTCCTCCTATCCCCAGTCCTCCACCTGCTCCTCCTATCCCCAGTCCTCCACCTGCTCCTAGTCCTCCACCTGCTCCTAGTCCTCCACCTGCTCCTCCTATCCCCAGTCCTCCACCTGCTCCTTCTATCCCCAGTCCTCCACCTGCTCCTCCTATCCCCAGTCCTCCACCTGCTCCTCCTATCCCCAGTCCTCCACCTGCTCCTAGTCCTCCACCTGCTCCTAGTCCTCCACCTGCTCCTAGTCCTCCACCTGCTCCTCCTATCCCCAGTCCTCCACCTGCTCCTTCTATCCCTAGTCCTCCACATGCTCCTCCTATCCCTAGTCCTCCACCTGCTCCTCCTATCCCTAGTCCTCCACATGCTCCCAGTCCTCCACCTGCTCCTCCTATCCCCAGTCCTCCACCTGCTCCTCCTATCCCTAGTCCTCCACCTGCTCCTAGTCCTCCACCTGCTCCTCCTATCCCCAGTCCTCCACCTGCTCCTCCTATCCCCAGTCCTCCACATGCTCCTCCTATCCCTAGTCCTCCACCTGCTATCCCCAGTCCTCCACCTGCTCCTCCTATCCCCAGTCCTCCACCTGCTCCTCCTATCCCTAGTCCTCCACCTGCTCCTAGTCCTCCACCTGCTCCTCCTATCCCTAGTCCTCCACCTGCTATCCCCAGTCCTCCACCTGCTCCTCCTATCCCCAGTCCTCCACCTGCTCCTAGTCCTCCACCTGCTCCTCCTATCCCCAGTCCTCCACCTGCTCCTCCTATCCCCAGTCCTCCACCTGCTCCTCCTATCCCTAGTCCTCCACCTGCTCCTAGTCCTCCACCTGCTCCTCCTATCCCTAGTCCTCCACCTGCTATCCCCAGTCCTCCACCTGCTCCTCCTATCCCCAGTCCTCCACCTGCTCCTAGTCCTCCACCTGCTCCTCCTATCCCCAGTCCTCCACCTGCTCCTCCTATCCCTAGTCCTCCACCTGCTCCTCCTATCCCTAGTCCTCCACCTGCTCCTCCTATCCCCAGTCCTCCACCTGCTCCTCCTATCCCCAGTCCTCCACCTGCTCCTCCTATCCCCAGTCCTCCACCTGCTCCTCCTATCCCTAGTCCTCCACCTGCTCCTCCTATCCCTAGTCCTCCACCTGCTCCTCCTATCCCTAGTCCTCCACCTGCTCCTAGTCCTCCACCTGCTCCTCCTATCCCTAGTCCTCCACCTGCTCCTCCTATCCCCAGTCCTCCACCTGCTCCTCCTATCCCTAGTCCTCCACCTGCTCCTAGTCCTCCACCTGCTCCTAGTCCTCCACCTGCTCCTCCTATCCCTAGTCCTCCACCTGCTCCTCCTATCCCTAGTCCTCCACCTGCTCCTCCTATCCCTAGTCCTCCACCTGCTCCTCCTATCCCTAGTCCTCCACCTGCTCCTAGTCCTCCACCTGCTCCTAGTTCTCCACCTGCCCCTCCTATCCCTAGTCCTCCACCTGCTCCTCCTATCCCTAGTCCTCCACCTGCTCCTAGTCCTCCACCTGCTCCTCCTATCCCTAGTCCTCCACCTGCTCCTCCTATCCCTAGTCCTCCACCTGCTCCTCCTATCCCTAGTCCTCCACCTGCTCCTCCTATCCCTAGTCCTCCACCTGCTCCTCCTATCCCAAGTCCTCCACCTGCTCCTCCTCCTATCCCTAGTCCTCCACCTGCTCCTCCTATCCCTAGTCCTCCACCTGCTCCTCCTATCCCTAGTCCTCCACCTGCTCCTCCTATCCCTAGTCCTCCACCTGCTCCTCCTATCCCTAGTCCTCCACCTGCTCCTCCTATCCCTAGTCCTCCACCTGCTCCTCCTATCCCTAGTCCTCCACCTGCTCCTCCTATCCCTAGTCCTCCACCTGCTCCTCCTATCCCTAGTCCTCCACCTGCTCCTCCTATCCCTAGTCCTCCACCTGCTCCTCCTATCCCTAGTCCTCCACCTGCTCCTCCTATCCCTAGTCCTCCACCTGCTCCTCCTATCCCTAGTCCTCCACCTGCTCCTAGTCCTCCACCTGCTCCTCCTATCCCTAGTCCTCCACCTGCTCCTCCTATCCCTAGTCCTCCACCTGCTCCTCCTATCCCTAGTCCTCCACCTGCTCCTCCTATCCCTAGTCCTCCACCTGCTCCTCCTATCCCTAGTCCTCCACCTGCTCCTAGTCCTCCACCTGCTCCTCCTATCCCTAGTCCTCCACCTGCTCCTCCTATCCCTAGTCCTCCACCTGCTCCTCCTATCCCTAGTCCTCCACCTGCTCCTCCTATCCCTAGTCCTCCACCTGCTCCTCCTATCCCTAGTCCTCCACCTGCTCCTCCTATCCCTAGTCCTCCACCTGCTCCTCCTATCCCTAGTCCTCCACCTGCTCCTCCTATCCCTAGTCCTCCACCTGCTCCTCCTATCCCTAGTCCTCCACCTGCTCCTCCTATCCCTAGTCCTCCACCTGCTCCTCCTATCCCTAGTCCTCCACCTGCTCCTCCTATCCCTAGTCCTCCACCTGCTCCTCCTATCCCAAGTCCTCCACCTGCTCCTCCTATCCCTAGTCCTCCACCTGCTCCTCCTATCCCTAGTCCTCCACCTGCTCCTCCTATCCCTAGTCCTCCACCTGCTCCTCCTATCCCTAGTCCTCCACCTGCTCCTCCTATCCCTAGTCCTCCACCTGCTCCTCCTATCCCTAGTCCTCCACCTGCTCCTCCTATCCCAGTCCTCCACCTGCTCCTCCTATCCCTAGTCCTCCACCTGCTCCTCCTATCCCTAGTCCTCCACCTGCTCCTCCTATCCCTAGTCCTCCACCTGCTCCTCCTATCCCCAGTCCTCCACCTGCTCCTCCTATCCCTAGTCCTCCACCTGCTCCTCCTATCCCTAGTCCTCCACCTGCTCCTCCTATCCCTAGTCCTCCACCTGCTCCTCCTATCCCTAGTCCTCCACCTGCTCCTCCTATCCCTAGTCCTCCACCTGCTCCTCCTATCCCTAGTCCTCCACCTGCTCCTCCTATCCCTAGTCCTCCACCTGCTCCTCCTATCCCTAGTCCTCCACCTGCTCCTCCTATCCCTAGTCCTCCACCTGCTCCTCCTATCCCTAGTCCTCCACCTGCTCCTCCTATCCCTAGTCCTCCACCTGCTCCTCCTATCCCTAGTCCTCCACCTGCTCCTCCTATCCCTAGTCCTCCACCTGCTCCTCCTATCCCTAGTCCTCCACCTGCTCCTAGTCCTCCACCTGCTCCTCCTATCCCTAGTCCTCCACCTGCTCCTCCTATCCCTAGTCCTCCACCTGCTCCTCCTATCCCTAGTCCTCCACCTGCTCCTCCTATCCCTAGTCCTCCACCTGCTCCTCCTATCCCTAGTCCTCCACCTGCTCCTCCTATCCCTAGTCCTCCACCTGCTCCTCCTATCCCTAGTCCTCCACCTGCTCCTCCTATCCCTAGTCCTCCACCTGCTCCTCCTATCCCTAGTCCTCCACCTGCTCCTCCTATCCCTAGTCCTCCACCTGCTCCTCCTATCCCTAGTCCTCCACCTGCTCCTCCTATCCCTAGTCCTCCACCTGCTCCTCCTATCCCTAGTCCTCCACCTGCTCCTCCTATCCCTAGTCCTCCACCTGCTCCTCCTATCCCTAGTCCTCCACCTGCTCCTCCTATCCCTAGTCCTCCACCTGCTCCTCCTATCCCTAGTCCTCCACCTGCTCCTCCTATCCCTAGTCCTCCACCTGCTCCTCCTATCCCTAGTCCTCCACCTGCTCCTCCTATCCCTAGTCCTCCACCTGCTCCTCCTATCCCTAGTCCTCCACCTGCTCCTAGTCCTCCACCTGCTCCTAGTCCTCCACCTGCTCCTCCTATCCCTAGTCCTCCACCTGCTCCTCCTATCCCTAGTCCTCCACCTGCTCCTCCTATCCCTAGTCCTCCACCTGCTCCTCCTATCCCTAGTCCTCCACCTGCTCCTCCTATCCCTAGTCCTCCACCTGCTCCTCCTATCCCTAGTCCTCCACCTGCTCCTCCTATCCCTAGTCCTCCACCTGCTCCTCCTATCCCTAGTCCTCCACCTGCTCCTCCTATCCCTAGTCCTCCACCTGCTCCTCCTATCCCTAGTCCTCCACCTGCTCCTCCTATCCCTAGTCCTCCACCTGCTCCTAGTCCTCCACCTGCTCCTCCTATCCCTAGTCCTCCACCTGCTCCTCCTATCCCTAGTCCTCCACCTGCTCCTATCCCTAGTCCTCCACATGCTCCTCCTATCCCTAGTCCTCCACCTGCTCCTCCTATCCCTAGTCCTCCACCTGCTCCTCCTATCCCTAGTCCTCCACCTGCTCCTCCTATCCCTAGTCCTCCACCTGCTCCTCCTATCCCTAGTCCTCCACCTGCTCCTCCTATCCCTAGTCCTCCACCTGCTCCTCCTATCCCTAGTCCTCCACCTGCTCCTCCTATCCTAGTCCTCCACCTGCTCCTCCTATCCCTAGTCCTCCACCTGCTCCTAGTCCTCCACCTGCTCCTAGTCCTCCACCTGCTCCTCCTATCCCTAGTCCTCCACCTGCTCCTCCTATCCCTAGTCCTCCACCTGCTCCTCCTATCCCTAGTCCTCCACCTGCTCCTCCTATCCCTAGTCCTCCACCTGCTCCTCCTATCCCTAGTCCTCCACCTGCTCCTCCTATCCCTAGTCCTCCACCTGCTCCTCCTCCTATCCCTAGTCCTCCACCTGCTCCTCCTATCCCTAGTCCTCCACCTGCTCCTCCTATCCCTAGTCCTCCACCTGCTCCTCCTATCCCTAGTCCTCCACCTGCTCCTCCTATCCCTAGTCCTCCACCTGCTCCTAGTCCTCCACCTGCTCCTAGTCCTCCACCTGCTCCTCCTATACCTAGTCCTCCACCTGCTCCTAGTCCTCCACCTGCTCCTCCTATCCCTAGTCCTCCACCTGCTCCTCCTATCCCTAGTCCTCCACCTGCTCCTCCTATCCCTAGTCCTCCACCTGCTCCTCCTATCCCTAGTCCTCCACCTGCTCCTCCTATCCCTAGTCCTCCACCTGCTCCTCCTATCCCTAGTCCTCCACCTGCTCCTCCTATCCCTAGTCCTCCACCTGCTCCTCCTATCCCTAGTCCTCCACCTGCTCCTCCTATCCCTAGTCCTCCACCTGCTCCTCCTATCCCTAGTCCTCCACCTGCTCCTCCTATCCCTAGTCCTCCTACCTGCTCCTCCTATCCCTAGTCCTCCACCTGCTCCTCCTATCCCTAGTCCTCCACCTGCTCCTCCTATCCCTAGTCCTCCACCTGCTCCTCCTATCCCTAGTCCTCCACCTGCTCCTTCTCTCCACCTGCCTCCTAGTCCTCCACCTGCTCCTCCTATCCCTAGTCCTCCACCTGCTCCTCCTATCCCTAGTCCTCCACCTGCTCCTCCTATCCCTAGTCCTCCACCTGCTCCTCCTATCCCTAGTCCTCCACCTGCTCCTCCTATCCCTAGTCCTCCACCTGCTCCTCCTATCCCTAGTCCTCCACCTGCTCCTCCTATCCCTAGTCCTCCACCTGCTCCTCCTATCCCTAGTCCTCCACCTGCTCCTCCTATCCCAAGTCCTCCACCTGCTCCTCCTATCCCTAGTCCTCCACCTGCTCCTCCTATCCCTAGTCCTCCACCTGCTCCTCCTATCCCTAGTCCTCCACCTGCTCCTCCTATCCCTAGTCCTCCACCTGCTCCTCCTATCCCTAGTCCTCCACCTGCTCCTCCTATCCCTAGTCCTCCACCTGCTCCTCCTATCCCTAGTCCTCCACCTGCTCCTCCTAGTCCTCCACCTGCTCCTCCTATCCCTAGTCCTCCACCTGCTCCTCCTATCCCTAGTCCTCCACCTGCTCCTCCTATCCCTAGTCCTCCACCTGCTCCTCCTATCCCTAGTCCTCCACCTGCTCCTCCTATCCCTAGTCCTCCACCTGCTCCTCCTATCCCTAGTCCTCCACCTGCTCCTCCTATCCCTAGTCCTCCACCTGCTCCTCCTATCCCTAGTCCTCCACCTGCTCCTCCTATCCCTAGTCCTCCACCTGCTCCTCCTATCCCTAGTCCTCCACCTGCTCCTCCTATCCCTAGTCCTCCACCTGCTCCTCCTATCCCTAGTCCTCCACCTGCTCCTCCTATCCCTAGTCCTCCACCTGCTCCTCCTATCCCTAGTCCTCCACCTGCTCCTCCTATCCCTAGTCCTCCACCTGCTCCTCCTATCCCTAGTCCTCCACCTGCTCCTCCTATCCCAAGTCCTCCACCTGCTCCTCCTATCCCTAGTCCTCCACCTGCTCCTCCTATCCCTAGTCCTCCACCTGCTCCTCCTATCCCTAGTCCTCCACCTGCTCCTCCTATCCCTAGTCCTCCACCTGCTCCTCCTATCCCTAGTCCTCCACCTGCTCCTCCTATCCCTAGTCCTCCACCTGCTCCTCCTATCCCTAGTCCTCCACCTGCTCCTCCTATCCCTAGTCCTCCACCTGCTCCTCCTATCCCTAGTCCTCCACCTGCTCCTCCTATCCCTAGTCCTCCACCTGCTCCTCCTATCCCTAGTCCTCCACCTGCTCCTCCTATCCCTAGTCCTCCACCTGCTCCTCCTATCCCCAGTCCTCCACATGCTCCTCCTATCCCTAGTCCTCCACCTGCTCCTCCTATCCCTAGTCCTCCACCTGCTCCTCCTATCCCCAGTCCTCCACCTGCTCCTCCTATCCCTAGTCCTCCACCTGCTCCTCCTATCCCTAGTCCTCCACCTGCTCCTCCTATCCCTAGTCCTCCACCTGCTCCTCCTATCCCTAGTCCTCCACCTGCTCCTAGTCCTCCACCTGCTCCTCCTATCCCTAGTCCTCCACCTGCTCCTAGTCCTCCACCTGCTCCTCCTATCCCTAGTCCTCCACCTGCTCCTCCTATCCCTAGTCCTCCACCTGCTCCTCCTATCCCTAGTCCTCCACCTGCTCCTAGTCCTCCACCTGCTCCTCCTATCCCTAGTCCTCCACCTGCTCCTCCTATCCCTAGTCCTCCACCTGCTCCTCCTATCCCTAGTCCTCCACCTGCTCCTCCTATCCCTAGTCCTCCACCTGCTCCTCCTATCCCTAGTCCTCCACCTGCTCCTCCTATCCCTAGTCCTCCACCTGCTCCTCCTATCCCTAGTCCTCCACCTGCTCCTCCTATCCCTAGTCCTCCACCTGCTCCTCCTATCCCTAGTCCTCCACCTGCTCCTCCTATCCCTAGTCCTCCACCTGCTCCTCCTATCCCTAGTCCTCCACCTGCTCCTCCTATCCCTAGTCCTCCACCTGCTCCTCCTATCCCTAGTCCTCCACCTGCTCCTCCTATCCCTAGTCCTCCACCTGCTCCTCCTATCCCTAGTCCTCCACCTGCTCCTCCTATCCCCAGTCCTCCACCTGCTCCTAGTCCTCCACCTGCTCCTAGTCCTCCACCTGCTCCTAGTCCTCCACCTGCTCCTCCTATACCTAGTCCTCCACCTGCTCCTAGTCCTCCACCTGCTCCTCCTATCCCTAGTCCTCCACCTGCTCCTCCTATCCCTAGTCCTCCACCTGCTCCTCCTATCCCCAGTCCTCCACCTGCTCCTCCTATCCCTAGTCCTCCACCTGCTCCTCCTATCCCTAGTCCTCCACCTGCTCCTATCCCTAGTCCTCCACCTGCTCCTCCTATCCCTAGTCCTCCACCTGCTCCTAGTCCTCCACCTGCTCCTAGTCCTCCACCTGCTCCTAGTCCTCCACCTGCTCCTAGTCCTCCACCTGCTCCTCCTATCCCCAGTCCTCCACCTGCTCCTAGTCCTCCACCTGCTCCTCCTATCCCTAGTCCTCCACCTGCTCCTCCTATCCCCAGTCCTCCACCTGCTCCTCCTATCCCCAGTCCTCCACCTGCTCCTCCTATCCCTAGTCCTCCACCTGCTCCTCCTATCCCCAGTCCTCCACCTGCTCCTCCTATCCCTAGTCCTCCACCTGCTCCTCCTATCCCTAGTCCTCCACCTGCTCCTAGTCCTCCACCTGCTCCTCCTATCCCTAGTCCTCCACCTGCTCCTCCTATCCCTAGTCCTCCACCTGCTCCTCCTATCCCTAGTCCTCCACCTGCTCCTCCTATCCCTAGTCCTCCACCTGCTCCTCCTATCCCTAGTCCTCCACCTGCTTCTACTATCCCAGTCCTCCACCTGCTCCTCCTATCCCTAGTCCTCCACCTGCTCCTCCTATCCCTAGTCCTCCACCTGCTCCTAGTCCTCCACCTGCTCCTCCTATCCCTAGTCCTCCACCTGCTCCTCCTATCCCTAGTCCTCCACCTGCTCCTAGTCCTCCACCTGCTCCTCCTATCCCTAGTCCTCCACCTGCTCCTCCTATCCCTAGTCCTCCACCTGCTCCTCCTATCCCTAGTCCTCCACCTGCTCCTCCTATCCCTAGTCCTCCACCTGCTCCTCCTATCCCTAGTCCTCCACCTGCTCCTCCTATCCCTAGTCCTCCACCTGCTCCTCCTATCCCTAGTCCTCCACCTGCTCCTCCTATCCCTAGTCCTCCACCTGCTCCTCCTATCCCTAGTCCTCCACCTGCTCCTCCTATCCCTAGTCCTCCACCTGCTCCTCCTATCCCTAGTCCTCCACCTGCTCCTCCTATCCCTAGTCCTCCACCTGCTCCTCCTATCCCTAGTCCTCCACCTGCTCCTCCTATCCCTAGTCCTCCACCTGCTCCTCCTATCCCTAGTCCTCCACCTGCTCCTCCTATCCCTAGTCCTCCACCTGCTCCTAGTCCTCCACCTGCTCCTAGTCCTCCACCTGCTCCTCCTATCCCCAGTCCTCCACCTGCTCCTAGTCCTCCACCTGCTCCTCCTATACCTAGTCCTCCACCTGCTCCTCCTATCCCTAGTCCTCCACCTGCTCCTCCTATCCCTAGTCCTCCACCTGCTCCTCCTATCCCTAGTCCTCCACCTGCTCCTAGTCCTCCACCTGCTCCTAGTCCTCCACCTGCTCCTCCTATCCCTAGTCCTCCACCTGCTCCTCCTATCCCTAGTCCTCCACCTGCTCCTCCTATCCCTAGTCCTCCACCTGCTCCTCCTATCCCTAGTCCTCCACCTGCTCCTCCTATCCCTAGTCCTCCACCTGCTCCTCCTATCCCTAGTCCTCCACCTGCTCCTCCTATCCCTAGTCCTCCACCTGCTCCTCCTATCCCTAGTCCTCCACCTGCTCCTCCTATCCCTAGTCCTCCACCTGCTCCTCCTATCCCTAGTCCTCCACCTGCTCCTCCTATCCCTAGTCCTCCACCTGCTCCTAGTCCTCCACCTGCTCCTAGTCCTCCACCTGCTCCTAGTCCTCCACCTGCTCCTCCTATCCCTAGTCCTCCACCTGCTCCTAGTCCTCCACCTGCTCCTCCTATCCCTAGTCCTCCACCTGCTCCTCCTATCCCTAGTCCTCCACCTGCTCCTCCTATCCCTAGTCCTCCACCTGCTCCTCCTATCCCTAGTCCTCCACCTGCTCCTCCTATCCCTAGTCCTCCACCTGCTCCTCCTATCCCTAGTCCTCCACCTGCTCCTCCTATCCCTAGTCCTCCACCTGCTCCTCCTATCCCTAGTCCTCCACCTGCTCCTCCTATCCCTAGTCCTCCACCTGCTCCTAGTCCTCCACCTGCTCCTAGTCCTCCACCTGCTCCTCCTATCCCTAGTCCTCCACCTGCTCCTCCTATCCCTAGTCCTCCACCTGCTCCTCCTATCCCTAGTCCTCCACCTGCTCCTCCTATCCCTAGTCCTCCACCTGCTCCTCCTATCCCTAGTCCTCCACCTGCTCCTCCTATCCCCAGTCCTCCACCTGCTCCTCCTATCCCTAGTCCTCCACCTGCTCCTCCTATCCCTAGTCCTCCACCTGCTCCTCCTATCCCTAGTCCTCCACCTGCTCCTCCTATCCCCAGTCCTCCACCTGCTCCTCCTATCCCTAGTCCTCCACCTGCTCCTAGTCCTCCACCTGCTCCTAGTCCTCCACCTGCTCCTCCTATCCCTAGTCCTCCACCTGCTCCTAGTCCTCCACCTGCTCCTCCTATCCCTAGTCCTCCACCTGCTCCTCCTATCCCTAGTCCTCCACCTGCTCCTCCTATCCCTAGTCCTCCACCTGCTCCTCCTATCCCTAGTCCTCCACCTGCTCCTCCTATCCCTAGTCCTCCACCTGCTCCTCCTATCCCTAGTCCTCCACCTGCTCCTCCTATCCCTAGTCCTCCACCTGCTCCTCCTATCCCTAGTCCTCCACCTGCTCCTCCTATCCCTAGTCCTCCACCTGCTCCTCCTATCCCTAGTCCTCCACCTGCTCCTCCTATCCCTAGTCCTCCACCTGCTCCTCCTATCCCTAGTCCTCCACCTGCTCCTCCTATCCCTAGTCCTCCACCTGCTCCTCCTATCCCTAGTCCTCCACCTGCTCCTCCTATCCCTAGTCCTCCACCTGCTCCTAGTCCTCCACCTGCTCCTCCTATCCCTAGTCCTCCACCTGCTCCTCCTATCCCTAGTCCTCCACCTGCTCCTCCTATCCCTAGTCCTCCACCTGCTCCTCCTATCCCTAGTCCTCCACCTGCTCCTCCTATCCCAAGTCCTCCACCTGCTCCTCCTATCCCTAGTCCTCCACCTGCTCCTCCTATCCCTAGTCCTCCACCTGCTCCTCCTATCCCTAGTCCTCCACCTGCTCCTCCTATCCCTAGTCCTCCACCTGCTCCTCCTATCCCTAGTCCTCCACCTGCTCCTCCTATCCCTAGTCCTCCACCTGCTCCTCCTATCCCTAGTCCTCCACCTGCTCCTCCTATCCCTAGTCCTCCACCTGCTCCTCCTATCCCTAGTCCTCCACCTGCTCCTCCTATCCCTAGTCCTCCACCTGCTCCTCCTATCCCTAGTCCTCCACCTGCTCCTCCTATCCCTAGTCCTCCACCTGCTCCTCCTATCCCTAGTCCTCCACCTGCTCCTCCTATCCCTAGTCCTCCACCTGCTCCTCCTATCCCTAGTCCTCCACCTGCTCCTCCTATCCCTAGTCCTCCACCTGCTCCTCCTATCCCTAGTCCTCCACCTGCTCCTCCTATCCCTAGTCCTCCACCTGCTCCTCCTATCCCTAGTCCTCCACCTGCTCCTAGTCCTCCACCTGCTCCTCCTATCCCTAGTCCTCCACCTGCTCCTCCTATCCCTAGTCCTCCACCTGCTCCTCCTATCCCTAGTCCTCCACCTGCTCCTCCTATCCCAGTCCTCCACCTGCTCCTCCTATCCCTAGTCCTCCACCTGCTCCTCCTATCCCTAGTCCTCCACCTGCTCCTCCTATCCCTAGTCCTCCACCTGCTCCTCCTATCCCTAGTCCTCCACCTGCTCCTCCTATCCCTAGTCCTCCACCTGCTCCTCCTATCCCTAGTCCTCCACCTGCTCCTCCTATCCCTAGTCCTCCACCTGCTCCTCCTATCCCTAGTCCTCCACCTGCTCCTCCTATCCCTAGTCCTCCACCTGCTCCTCCTATCCCTAGTCCTCCACCTGCTCCTAGTCCTCCACCTGCTCCTAGTCCTCCACCTGCTCCTCCTATCCCTAGTCCTCCACCTGCTCCTCCTATCCCTAGTCCTCCACCTGCTCCTCCTATCCCTAGTCCTCCACCTGCTCCTCCTATCCCTAGTCCTCCACCTGCTCCTCCTATCCCTAGTCCTCCACCTGCTCCTCCTATCCCTAGTCCTCCACCTGCTCCTCCTATCCCTAGTCCTCCACCTGCTCCTATCCTATCCCTAGTCCTCCACCTGCTCCTCCTATCCCTAGTCCTCCACCTGCTCCTCCTAGTCCTCCACCTGCTCCTCCTATCCCTAGTCCTCCACCTGCTCCTCCTATCCCTAGTCCTCCACCTGCTCCTCCTATCCCTAGTCCTCCACCTGCTCCTCCTATCCCTAGTCCTCCACCTGCTCCCTAGTCCTCCACCTGCTCCTCCTATCCCTAGTCCTCCACCTGCTCCTCCTATCCCTAGTCCTCCACCTGCTCCTCCTAGTCCTCCACCTGCTCCTCCTATCCCTAGTCCTCCACCTGCTCCTCCTATCCCTAGTCCTCCACCTGCTCCTCCTATCCCTAGTCCTCCACCTGCTCCTCCTATCCCTAGTCCTCCACCTGCTCCTCCTATCCCTAGTCCTCCACCTGCTCCTCCTATCCCTAGTCCTCCACCTGCTCCTCCTATCCCTAGTCCTCCACCTGCTCCTCCTATCCCTAGTCCTCCACCTGCTCCTCCTCCTATCCCTAGTCCTCCACCTGCTCCTCCTATCCCTAGTCCTCCACCTGCTCCTCCTATCCCTAGTCCTCCACCTGCTCCTCCTATCCCAAGTCCTCCACCTGCTCCTCCTATCCCTAGTCCTCCACCTGCTCCTCCTATCCCTAGTCCTCCACCTGCTCCTCCTATCCCAAGTCCTCCACCTGCTCCTCCTATCCCTAGTCCTCCACCTGCTCCTCCTATCCCTAGTCCTCCACCTGCTCCTCCTATCCCTAGTCCTCCACCTGCTCCTCCTATCCCTAGTCCTCCACCTGCTCCTCCTATCCCTAGTCCTCCACCTGCTCCTCCTATCCCTAGTCCTCCACCTGCTCCTCCTATCCCTAGTCCTCCACCTGCTCCTCCTATCCTAGTCCTCCACCTGCTCCTCCTATCCCTAGTCCTCCACCTGCTCCTCCTATCCCTAGTCCTCCACCTGCTCCTCCTATCCCTAGTCCTCCACCTGCTCCTCCTATCCCTAGTCCTCCACCTGCTCCTCCTATCCCTAGTCCTCCACCTGCTCCTCCTATCCCTAGTCCTCCACCTGCTCCTCCTATCCCTAGTCCTCCACCTGCTCCTCCTATCCCTAGTCCTCCACCTGCTCCTCCTATCCCTAGTCCTCCACCTGCTCCTCCTATCCCTAGTCCTCCACCTGCTCCTCCTATCCCTAGTCCTCCACCTGCTCCTCCTATCCCTAGTCCTCCACCTGCTCCTCCTATCCCTAGTCCTCCACCTGCTCCTCCTATCCCTAGTCCTCCACCTGCTCCTCCTATCCCTAGTCCTCCACCTGCTCCTCCTATCCCTAGTCCTCCACCTGCTCCTCCTATCCCTAGTCCTCCACCTGCTCCTCCTATCCCTAGTCCTCCACCTGCTCCTCCTATCCCTAGTCCTCCACCTGCTCCTCCTATCCCTAGTCCTCCACCTGCTCCTCCTATCCCTAGTCCTCCACCTGCTCCTCCTATCCCTAGTCCTCCACCTGCTCCTCCTATCCCTAGTCCTCCACCTGCTCCTCCTATCCCTAGTCCTCCACCTGCTCCTCCTATCCCTAGTCCTCCACCTGCTCCTCCTATCCCTAGTCCTCCACCTGCTCCTCCTATCCCTAGTCCTCCACCTGCTCCTCCTATCCCTAGTCCTCCACCTGCTCCTCCTATCCCAGTCCTCCACCTGCTCCTCCTATCCCTAGTCCTCCACCTGCTCCTCCTATCCCTAGTCCTCCACCTGCTCCTCCTATCCCTAGTCCTCCACCTGCTCCTCCTATCCCTAGTCCTCCACCTGCTCCTCCTATCCCTAGTCCTCCACCTGCTCCTCCTATCCCCAGTCCTCCACCTGCTCCTCCTATCCCTAGTCCTCCACCTGCTCCTCCTATCCCTAGTCCTCCACCTGCTCCTCCTATCCCTAGTCCTCCACCTGCTCCTCCTATCCCTAGTCCTCCACCTGCTCCTCCTATCCCTAGTCCTCCACCTGCTCCTCCTATCCCTAGTCCTCCACCTGCTCCTCCTATCCCTAGTCCTCCACCTGCTCCTCCTATCCCTAGTCCTCCACCTGCTCCTCCTATCCCCAGTCCTCCACCTGCTCCTCCTATCCCTAGTCCTCCACCTGCTCCTCCTATCCCTAGTCCTCCACCTGCTCCTCCTATCCCTAGTCCTCCACCTGCTCCTCCTATCCCTAGTCCTCCACCTGCTCCTCCTATCCCTAGTCCTCCACCTGCTCCTCCTATCCCCAGTCCTCCACCTGCTCCTCCTATACCTAGTCCTCCACCTGCTCCTAATCCTTCTCCTCCTTCCCCTCTGTCTCTCTTGTCTCCTCCTCCCCCCCCCCCCAAATCTGCTCTGTATGCCCTCTAATCTCCCCTTCTCCCTTTTCCTCCTTTCTCCTCCCTTCACCTTTTCATCTTTTATCTGCCCTCTTCCTCTCCACCATCTCTTTGTATTCCTCTGTGTCCTCTTCCTCCATCTCTGACTCTAGTCATCCTCTTCTTCCTCTTTGTCTCCTTACTCCTTGCCCATCTTTTGTTCCTTCTTCCTAACCTCTGTCAAACTGCATCTTTAGTCAGTCCCCATCCCCAGGGCTGCTGCTGTTGTTCTGTCATTAACAGTAATGCAGCCAATCCGAGTTTGACACTTCATTGCTGTTGCAGTCATGAAGTCTGCGCCAGAGCCTGTGCTGCCCAATGACCATGATGAGGAGACAAGACCTGAGAGACCCGTCTCTTCAGCACGTCAGCAGGCCCGGCCTCCACAGGTAGTTATCCAGCATGCCCTCTGCATCTGCTGGAAAGGCTTGCTCCCTGCAGATGCTCCAACATAGTATGAGTTTGGGTGATACTGCAGTTTTTAAAGCAGTCATGCTGACTGCAAATGTTAGGGAATCTTAACCTTTAGGGCGCCACCAATTTTCGTCATTGTTTTACCCCAGAGCCACAAATTTTATTATGTGTGGTCAAATTCGACACCATGTTTACTTAAAAAATCATCATTTATTACCTATTCAAGTTTTCAAGTAGATTTTTGGAGGGTGAGTAGAAAAATGGATGGCCTACATGGTGCAATTAATGAAAATGCCATATAATGTTTTTTTCAGCTGCTAAAAAATCAGGGAACACAGACAACAACAACAAAAAAACAAATTCACTGTGTTTTCCTACACTGCTCTATTCAAGAATACAACAGCTTTTGCTGAAAATGCAAAAAGTACATAGAGTCTCCAAGTAATGGAGAAAAATGTTTTAGGGTAAAACAAAACAAAAATCCTACAATTACTTACGCTAGGGAAGTCAGCCGAGTCATTTTCATCTGAATCAAGCTTCCGCTCCTCTTGATCTACAGACCACAACATCGGTCGAAGCACTGTGTTTTCCTACACTGCTCTATATATTTATTCAAGAATACAACAGCTTTTGATGAAAATGCAAAAGTGCATAGAGTCTCCAAGTAATGGAGATACATCTGAAAATGTTTTAGGGTAAAACAAAACAAAAAATCCTACAATTACTTACACTAGGGAAGTCAGCCGAGTCATTTTCATCTGAATCAAGCTCCCGCTTCTCTCGATCTACAGACCACAACACATCGGTCGAAGCACATGCTTGCCCTCCATCCCCCATCACATCAACGTCAGTAAAGCCTTCGAATTCATATTCTGAGAGTCAGAATCGAAAAATAACTCCACAGGTGCTTCAACTTCTTCGTCAGTCGCCATACTGGCAAAGAAAAAAGTCCCGTTCACAAACGACGAAGACGCAACTTCGTGAGAAAATTCGCAGAAAATTCGCGGCAGGTTCTCTTGATCACCAAAATGGTGGATCTCGTTGCCACGTGATCACTGCACGAGACTGGGATATTTTTAGAACAGCATGACTCGAAGGCCGCGTTAGGCAAGTAAACAGAGCATGTCACTATCGCTTGGCACACTGATGCGCCGGTGGACGTCTGGGGAATGTATGCTGTGGCGCATCAATGCGCCAGCAGCGTCCTAAAGGTTAATGTGTCTGTGTGTTGTGAAAGAGAAGTGGGAGTGGGAGGGCAAATGTGCTGTATGGTGTTTTCCAGCATGTCTCTGTGCAAATGCATCTGCACAAGAGCATATTAATCTGTATGGTGTTTTCCAGCATGTCTCTGTGCAAATGCATCTGCACAAGAGCATGTTAATCTGTATGGTGTTTTCCAGCATGTCTCTGTGCAAATGCATCTGCACAAGAGCATGTTAATCTGTATGGTGTTTTCCAGCATGTCTCTGTGCAAATGCATCTGCACAAGAGCATGTTAATCTGTATGGTGTTTTCCAGCATGTCTCTGTGCAAATGCATCTGCACAAGAGCATGTTAATCTGTATGGTGTTTTCCAGCATGTCTCTGTGCAAATGCATCTGCACAAGAGCATATTAATCTGTATGGTGTTTTCCAGCATGTCTCTGTGCAAATGCATCTGCACAAGAGCATGTTAATCTGTATGGTGTTTTCCAGCATGTCTCTGTGCAAATGCATCTGCACAAGAGCATGTTAATCTGTATGGTGTTTTCCAGCATGTCTCTGTGCAAATGCATCTGCACAAGAGCATGTTAATCTGTATGTAGTATTCCGAGTCATTATTGTTGACATTGTCATTTCAGTGTTCACTTTTGGTGTTGCTCGTGAAAGCACATGTAGAGATTTTCCTGGTTCTATTACAGCTTGAGAGAAAGGCAAAGGATGTTGATTGGATTACAGATGAGGATCACCCTACTTGTTTTTCATTCCTGCCATACCAGTTAATGGATAATAGTAAATGTTCTTTCTCAACAGGCTGCCAAGATTGCCACCGACATGCCTCGCATCAGCATTCAGCCAGCAGATGAAGATGATGGTAAGTTAGTGGAATATCATGGTAGCAATGCAACTTATTCAGGAATGAAAGCCTGTCAAACAGTAAACCCTTATTCAGTCTTGCTATATAAAAAAATTGGGGGGGGGGGGGGGGGGGTGGGGGGGGGGGGGGGATTTGTTCTGGCTTTAGGATTTTTTTTTTCTTTCAAGAATTTAAAAATGGGAAATGGTTGCTTCAGTTGACATACCCCCCTTTTCAGCTGGAACCCATGTCCATAGAACTTTGTATATATTTTTGTTTTGTTCATTCATCAAAGGGATTAAAATTACATGTAATCAAAAAGTTAGATAAGTTTTCTAGATTAAGTATTTTATAATGTGATCATTATGATAAATCTATATTCTTCATAGATGAAATGGAACAAAAACTTAATTAAAGTTAGTTGTGAAACAGAAAGCTCTGTGGCCGAGTGGTTAGCGCGCCAGCGGGTACGGTGTTCGAAGCTGCGCGGTTCCCAGAGTTGCATCCTTGAGCAAGATACTTCTCGCATTGCTTCTCCCCACCCAGGAGTAAAACCTGTGAGGGCAATGTTGGCAAAATGTAGTACGATTAACCATTGTACACGGCCAAGCGCCAGCATCGGGTTGGAATACTCTCCAGGGAGCGGAGTTGGTGCTGGTACCTGATTGTGTGCGTCTTAAAGTAAGGATTGATCTAGATGCCCAGTGATCAGGGGGTAAAGTGTAAAGCGGTTTGAGACCCAGAAAAGGGTGTAAGTCGCTATATAAAACCACACCTTTACCTTTTTTTAAAATTACAAGCTTTGATTATGTTTTGCCTAGTGTAAAAAAAGTTGTTGTATACTTGCCCTGATATTCTACTTTCAGAGGAAGGATTTTCTGTCAAGCACATAGCCCATGCTCGTTACCAGCGTAACCACCGTTTGATCAATGAGATATTCAGTGACATGGTGGTGCCAGACATCCGCACAGTGGTGACCGCAGGCAGGATGGGAGTGCTGAAACGCCAGGTTTCATCTCTCACCATGCACCAGGTAGGCTATCAGTCTCAAGAAATTCACATCTGCTTACATGTCATTCTAATTGCTCATGTTTACTTCAGTGCCAGTCATGAAAGAGGTGGGTTTTTAGGCTAGCCCTGTAGATTTTGGTTTCCTGAGAGGAAGGCTTGACATTTGTACTTTTTGTCCTCCTCCCAGGTGTAATGGAGTAGGAGCTAAGATGATGTTGAAACGGTGAAAGATGATTTGCTTGATGTTGAGACTGAATCGTTGGCCCTCAGAATGGTACACTGCCTCGGTTTTAGTCAGTCAGCCCTTCCACCTTAGCTACTTAAAACTCTTAACGTCCTGTAAGAAATGTTACAACTACATACCCCAGTCCTGTAAGGTTTTAGAGGAAATGACACATAACACAGTTGGTTTGTTGAAAAAATTCCTACTTCCATAATATTGTATGGATCTGTAAGATTTGTGTGTGTGTGGGTAGTCAAAAATGAATGTTGGTCATTCTAAGATCAATTACAAAGTGTTTTTGATATTTTTCTTTGCTAATGTGCATGTAATTAGCATAATTGCAGGTAAATAAATGGAAATAGACAATTTAAACACTTATTTCACCTTTTATTACTCACTAGATACATAGATAAAGGAGTGATCATAATCGTGCTGTTCTACTCCCAATTTGCAGGTATCAATCAGAGTATCTCATGCAGGTTAAAACCCAGTTTGAAATGGAAAGAATTGTCCCAAGCACTGAGGGATAATTTTTTTCCCCATGCATTTTTTACAGATCTGTATGAAATTTTTGTACCAGTGCTAAAAAATTATTGATGTTCATATTCAGTCTGTGAATGACGTGTGTCAATGACAATTTTTAGCTCAGCAATTTGCATGTCATTAGCATAATCATAGACGAACAAATTAAAACATACCAGAAAAAAGTATTTACAAGTTTTCCAAACATACTGTACCAGTAGACAACCATAGGTATATGACCTTTTCACCTCGAAAAAAGATTTGCAAAAATCATCCCACACACGTGGCTAATAGCATCAGCCAATGAAAAGGCTCCATCTATAGCGTCATGGCCAGTGAAAGGGAGGCAACTCTCCGTTTCCTGCACATGCGCATAGATACCATGATGCAACCACGTGCCACCACTTTTCGACTTTTCGCTGGAGTGTTTGGATGTACTCTGGTGCTCTCCTCAAGTCTTCACGTTGTGCGGACTTTCTGAAGGATTTGCTGTCGACTATGGCAGCGTTGCTGTTGGGAAGTGGTCAAAAGTACGGAGGTGAGCAGAGAGCTGTTACATGAGTTCCTAAAAGTAAACTTTATGAAAATTTAACAGTTTTGCATGAATATGGTAGGATTTATCATGAGAATCAACTACACAACACATAAATTTAAGATGATGCTTTGTTTGGTTGCATTTTTGAAAAAAGATTTTGAGTCTGTTCACAACATTAACACCATCACACATTTCAAACACACACTGTATAGACTTTAAAAAGTGGAAATCTTTATTATTACATCTTGAGAACTCACCACATGAGTCAAAACTGTCATACACATTACAAATTTGAACTGAAAACTAGTAAACAAAGACTATAGAAAAGATAATAACGAGTCTGTTCACAACATAACGCCACAACACAATTCCTCATTGAAAGTCATGCTTTAAGCATTAAATATGTCAATTTTAGTATTAAACAGTTTTTAGATGTATTCTAAATGTAACAAACACATATTTAAAGAAAAGCAATTGCATTGGGAATGTATATATCATTAGATACATACTTCAGTCTTTCGACCATTTTAAATGGTTACATTTTTTCCATTTAAGCACATCTGTTGGACCATTATGTACTTATTCTCACAGTCCAAGTTTAGCAATGGACATCAGAAAACTTAAAAGTGAAATCAGAAAATAAAAATAATTGAATATACTCTTTGTAAACCCCAAAAATTGAATTCTGATCAATGTCTGTTCACAACATTACACCGTGACAAACTTCTTTTTTTTTAAGTGACAAATTTTACATTCTGAATCAGGAACAATGTTTCAGAAGGTGCATAAGGAAGACAGCTACATTTTGCACTCCTTCCCATGCACACCATGCTCTTATTACGTGCAGTAAAAAAAAGAGTGCGTGTTTGTTCATAACATAACACCATTTTGTTCACAACATAACACAAAACCAATTTTTAAAAGTGTGATGAAACAGTTCCTGATCACCAAAACATTCAATTTAACAAAACTGAATATTCTGTCAACATTGATGTATTCATTAAAACTTAAAATAGCCATTGAATATTTGTTGCTCTTGTAATGTACTTTAATGGTGTAATGTTATGAACTGGATGGTGTATTGTTATGAACTACATGAAAGATCTAGAAAAACAAAATTTTGGTTTGATTCTTGTACAAGAATGTTTATAGTAATAATACATGTAGAATGAAATGGTGGTTTGGTTTAATTATTGTTTGGCCTTCTGTATATAGCTAGATAAGTTTGTTTGCAACATTACACACACAGATGTGTGCGTAATGTTGTGAACAGAGTGTGTTTTTCTAAAAATGTGCCTAAATGGAATCTTGAGAGTGTGTCTGTGTTCAACAATGTAGAACTTAACCAGAAGGTTTTAATTCTTTATCCCCACCAAGTTTTAAAGTTGATTTTTGTGGTTTTTGGATGTTCACAACACTAACACCATTCTTAATTCCACTTGCCATGGTTTTCCTCACTAAAAGTACATGCAGAGTGTGATTTCAGTCCTGACAAAAAGACCACAGCAAAGCTGAATAATCAATAGTCCTATTTACCAACAACTTGATAACATAATAATGCACACACCATCTGATTTTAGCTGTTTTCCCTCAAAATTGAGCACTTTGGTCTGTACACAACTAATAAGGCCCGGAACTTGTTTTCATTTTTTTCATAAAATATATCAAATATCTAGATTTTTGCAACACACAATTATTTTGCAGTCACACAATTGCAGGAAAATCCACTTCATGTAAAAAAAAAGATAAAACATGTTTGATTTATTTGAAGATAAAGTTGCAAAATGTTAACGCAATTTTTGTCTCGGTCGTTAAAATGTTGTTTTATCAAGTCAAAACAAAAGTTTTCTGATTTTTTTAAAACTTAACCATGAAATACAACCATTGTAGCATGTAGTGACACTGATTGCATGGGGTAAGACAGAATCTTTGTGTGGAATTTTAACCTTTGAAGACGATGGTGCTAGTCTTACACAAATGTTGTGAACAGACTTTATACATCAAAATTATTATTTTGGATTACAAATTTTATTTCTCAGCAAGTCTGTTGAAAAGAAGGTCTCCCAAAAACAACTTTGGCAGAAAATAATTATTAGGATTTACTTTTTGTGTGTGAAAAAGAGCTTGAAAATGAGCCTTTTGGAATGTGTAACACTTTCTCTGTTTCCCAAAACTCAATATTCCTAACACAAATGCAAATAACTCAACAACTATCAATTTTAGTGAGAAAAAAATTATTTGCTAGCAACATTGTTCAATTCTGAATAAGTCACAGCAAGTTTGAAGTCAGCATGTGTTGAAGTTTGAGTTTGTGAGGCAAAGTTTCACTGATGGGTATTGAAATTGGCCCTCTGCTCACCTCTGTACTTTTGACCAAGTACAAACACTCCTACGGCCCTCGCCGTTTTTCGAATTCCTGTTAAATTCGTTTTTTGCTTCAATTTCTGTTCCCGCCGGTAACCTCAGTGCACGGTCTGGTTCAGTTATTTTGTTGCCTGTTGTCTCTAGCTTTGGCTAGGTGCGTTGTGAGCGTGTTTTCGCTTGTTGTACGCTTTTGTTCTTGTGAGTGCGTTCTTGCTACTGCTTGCGTCCAGTTGACGCTGTTTGCTGTCCGCCATTTTGTTTCGCCATTTTGGGAATATGGCGGCTCGCCCTCCTACCTCTCTTCAGGGTACGGAGGCGGTGCGCAGGTACGCAAGCGCGGCTCTGCTTCTAAGAGGAAGAGCTGTTTGTCTATACCTCCTTCCTCTTTGCCATGTAAGAGGTAAAGTCGCGTTCGAGTAAGCCTCGTTCGGCCTCTTCCTCTGCATCGTGTAGCAGGGTAGACGATGTGTCGGGGAAGTTTTCTTTTCTTGACAACTCTTCTTTACAGGACACTCTGTCTCTGGGGATTGCTCGGGGGTGGTTTCTGAGCCAGTTTTGGGTCCCCAGGCAGCTGCTGCATGTTTGGTGACTTTGTCTGAGGCTGCCTTTGTTTCAGTTCCCAGAGTGCGGTGTCGCACCGATCGGATTCTCTCCCGGCGGTAAGTCGGGACGGAGACGAGTCCCTCGGTGGGGTGGGCACGGCTATCGATCGCAAGGGGGCTCTGCCCATGCGATCCGATCAGCATGTTGCCTCGGATTCCTGGCCTTCTCCTGGTCGACCAGTAGATCGTATCCGACACGAGTCGCGATACCGGCAGAGCGTTGCTATCGATCCCGCCGAGGCAATGCCCGTGCGATCCGATCAGCATGCTGCCATGGTTCACTGGCGATCAGATGATCATTCAATCGATCGTGATGGAGAGAGGAAAAGAGCGGGTCAGGATACAGGCTATGCGTTGCGATCGACCGCACAGAGGCTATGCCCGTCCGATTCGATCAGCATGCTGCCTTGGCATCCGGACGATCAGCCGATCGTTCCGTACAACGTGATGGCCAGGCGTCAGTCACGGTGCATGCAACGTTGCGATCGCTTACACGGAGGCAATGCCCAGTTGGCTCGATCAGCATGCTGCTTTGTTTTCCGGGCGTTCTGTCCCTCGATCAGTGGATCGTGGCGATCAGCGCGACCGGCGGGGTGTTGCTGTCGACCGCGCAGAGGTTTTGCCTTTGCGGTCTGATCAGCGTCCTCGTTGGTTTTCACGACGATTGCCTGGTCTATTGCTCGATCGTGATCGTCCTTGTCGGGAATTTCGACACGATCGAGCAGAAGATGGTGTTGGGCAGGGGTCCTTTTACAGGACGCGCGGTGCTGTTGATCGCTCCGAGGTTTTTCCCGGACGGTTTGATCAGCCTGCGTCCTTGGCGTCTCAGCGATCACGTGATTTTGCGCGAGATTCTCGCCCTCGGCGATACGTGCCTGACGATCGCTTGGATTTGCGTTTCGATCAGCATACTGTCTCAGGTCTAAGGGGATCGGTCGATCGCATGTCAGATCGCGATCTTCTTTTTGACTCTGATTCTCCCGTTCGTGCTTCTCGGGAATCTCTGCTTTGGCGGCGCATTGAGTCTCGACACTATCTCCCTCGTGATTTGTCAGACTCTGATTCGCGATCGCTCAGTCCGGTACGGGTTTCTGCTCGTCGCTCACATAGGTCTGCGGACTCTGAGCGTTTTCGATGGCAATCCGCCCGGCTGCCTTCCGGCGCTCGTACTTTGTTTTTTCCTCGATTGCCTGATCTATCGCTCGATCGAGATCATCCCTGTCGGGAATCAGACACGATCGAACGGTAGCTAGGTATGGACCAGGGTCACTGTACGGGTCGAGCATTGCTGATGTTTGCGCTGGGGTTTTCCGCGCGGTTCCATCGGCAGACAGCCTTGAATTCTCGGCGGTCGCAAGATTTCGGGCAGGATTCTCGACTTGGGGCAGGCGTTGCTGATGATCGCTCGGTTTTGCCCATGCGTTTTCGATCAGCAATATTGCCTCAGGTCTCTGGGGATCGGCTGATAGGTGATCAGATCGTAATCTTTCCTTCGGTCTGGTCGTCCGCGGTACAGGCAGAGCATTGCTGACGCCGCACAGAGATTTTTTCCTTGCGGTTCGATCAGCTGCTGCCTTGTATTCCCGGTGTTCGCGTGAATCGTGTTTTTCCCGGCCGGGAATTTTGTCACGGCAGGCGATGCTGACGTTCGCTCAGTGACGTTTCCTTTGCAGTCAGATCAGCTTGTTTCGTTCATTTCCCGGCGATCGGCTGATCTCACGCTAGTTCGTGATCCTTTCTGCCGGGAATCACAACAAGAGCGGCCAGGAAATCGTGTCGGACAGAGTCGCGGACAGGCAGGGCTTGCTATCGAACGCACGGAGGCAAGGCCCGGGCGGGCAGATCGGCATGCTGCCTTGCATTCTTGTCGGTCAGCTGCTGCCTCAGGTCTCTGGGGATCGACGGATCGATTACAGATCGTGATCTTTCCTTTGAGTCTGTTTTTTGTCCAGTTCGTCCCTTCCGGGAATCGGTTTCAGCCAGGTGTTGCTGACGAACGCACAGTGTTTTGCCCTTGCGGTCGGATCAACATGCTGCGTTGTTTTCTCGGCGATCGCCTGTTCGATCGACAGATCGCGGTTCAGGCGGGGTCTACGAACATCGGGGTTTTCAGAAATCTTACGGCACTTGGCGTTTTTTCGATTTCTGTTCATTCTCCGTTTGTGCACTTTACATGTATTGTTCCACCGGTTTTCAGTCCGGTTAGGTTCAATTATTGTCTCTAGCTTTGTCTCGGTGCATTGGCTTTTCTTCGCGTGCATCTCCTTCTTTCCTGTGTTAGCTTCGGACTTTCTGGAAGTCGGAGCGATCAGTGGATCGTGTCGGACAGGTCTTGGACAGGCAGAGCACTGCTATCGACCGCATGGAGGCTACGCCCATGCGGGCCGATCAGCGTGCTGCCTTAGTGTTCTGGAGTTCGGCCGTTCTACCGTAGATCGTGAGGGACAGGAGTCACGTTATAGGTATCAGCTTGCTGCTTTGTTCCCGGCAGTCGTCGGATTTACGATTGATCTTGAGCATTCCAGCATTCAGTCTTCAAGCAGTGGCGATGTTGGTGAGAGGCAGGGGAGTTCGGTTGGCGGTTGTACCTGGACGATTGGTTGGTTTACACCTATCGTCTCTGCACTCACTCTCATGGAAGTTCCTTTTCCACGGAATTTTTTCTCTGGAACTTGACTATCCTGGCAGATCACTGAGCCGGAGGAACGACACAGACACGACCTTGGTGTCCGGCCTTTGGTCTGCACTCGAGTCTCTGCGGCACATCCACTTTCTAGAGATGGAAGCGTATTCTCTCTCTGAAGGGATTGGTGTCAGTATTGCGTGATCGGCACGTGACAATCTCGGGTGATAATGTCGCGTGGCTGAGTTTTCTTCGCCATCAGGGTGGCACAGTCTCTACGATTCTGTCTCTCTGGGCTGAGGAGGTTCTCTTGGGCTCACTTCCTGGAGGTTCCATTTCCACGGCATTCTTTCCCGGGAAATTGAATATCCTGGCAGTTCACTGAGCCGGAGAAATTTTTGACTCACATGCGAAGCAAAAGTGAGTCTATGTACTGAGCCGTGTCGTCCGTCCGTCCGTCCGTCCGTGCGTAAAAAAACTTAAACGTTGGATTTTTCTCGGAGACTATTAAGTCTATCAACACCAAATGTGGCATGATGGTGAATGATGACAAGGCCTCAAAAAACATACATAGTGACTTGACCTTGCTTCAAGGTCAAGGTCACAGGAGCCATAAATGTGGTCTCAAAAACAGTCATTTTTCACATTTTCCCAATTTTCTCCCACGTTATTGAGAATGGCGACCTTAGCTACAAGTGGTATATAGGTCAAAGCAAGCCCTATCTTTTGATACCAGTTTGGTTGACCTTGCTTCAAGGTCAAGGTCACAGGAGCTCTTCAAAGTTGGATTGTATACATATTTTGAAGTGACCTTGACCCTGAACTATGGAAGATAACTGTTTCAAACTTAATAATTATGTGGGGCACATGTTATACTTTCATCATGAGACACATTTGGTCACATATCATCAAGGTCAAGGTCACTTTGACCCTTATGAAATGTGACCAAAATGGGGTAGTGAACCACTAAAAGTGACTATATCTCATGGTAGAAAGTGCCAATAAGCACCATTGTGCTTCCTATGTCTTGAATTAACAGCTTTGTGTTGCATGACCTTGGATGACCTTGACCTTGGGTCAAGGTCACATGTATTTTGGTAGGGAAAATGTGTAAAGCATTTCTTAGGGTATGCTGTCATTGGTAGGTTTAGTTGTTTGACCTTGACCTTGAAGGTCACCTGAAGGTCAAGGTCATGTAAAGGTCAAGGTCAAGCATGTGAGTCGTATGGGCTTTGCCCTTCTTGTTTCTTCCTATGGAATAGACTGTGGCTTCGCTGGGGCAAACTGGTGGTGAATCTATTCGCCACCCGATTCAACACACGTCTTCCGTGTTTCCTCTCGCAGATGCACGATCCGAGGGCTCTCGGACGAATGCTTCTGCTAGGTCGTGGTCGGGCGTGCACTGTCTATGCTTTTTCTCCCACTCGCCTTATTCCGAAGGTGTTGGCCAGGGTCGCCCTAGAGTGTCCTCGGATGATTTTGGTCGCACCTTTCTGGACGGGAGTTTCATGCTTCCTTGAGCTGCTTGCTCTGGCGGATGGGGAATACATGTTCTCATTCTCTCTGGTCCATTCTCGAGCAGCCTCACTTGAGAATGGGCCAGTCGGTCGTTCACTTCCTGAACTTTCTGCTTGGCTCTGTTCAGACACAGTTTGCAGAGACAGGTCTTGTTTCCCTCGTTCGATGTCACACTCCTCCCTCGGTAGTTACCGCTCGGCGTTCACGAACACAAGCAAGGCCACGTGTGGCATTGACGTGTCTTTCGGTTGGAGGGTCCCACCATCACAGGTGTATGTCGATCCGAACGATACTGACTGTGTCAACTGTCCAGTCTGTGCACTGGAGTATGTCTGGCTAGAACTCAGTCTCGTCGTTTCGCCGACATAGACTGTTTCTTCCATGGAACTTGGCCACGGCGGGATATCAAAGACATCCTTTTTCCTAAAGCTGGATTTGTCTTTGGATCACGGACACGTTTTGAATGCGCAGCTCGTTCCTCTGGTTCGTGTATCCAGGACTCATGAGATTCGCAGGGTTGCGACCTCTGTGGCTTTTGCCATGAATGTATCGCTCTCATCTCATGAGGGCGGCGTTCTGGCGCAGTGACTGCGTTTTCACGCATCACTGCCTGCAGGATGTTCGCGTTCGTTGTCTGGACGGCACCTTTGGCATCAATAATGGTTGTGGCGGGTTCAGCTGTCCGCTTTTGAGTGGTGTGTGTTCTTTAAGTTAGGTTGGTAGATGCACATCCCTCCTCCCTTCTGGGGTAATCTACCTATGGTTGTCTACTGGTACAGTATGCTTGGAAAACTTTAAGAAATTTAAACTAATTTCTATGTTTTCCTGACATACTTACCAGTAGACAACATAATGTCCCACCCTCCTCCCCATTTTTTGTGCATCTTCACACGAGTTTCTCGGTATGGTGTCGAAAAGTGGTGGCACGTGGTTGCATCATGGTATCTATGCGCATGTGCAGGAAACGGAGAGTTGCCTCCCTTTCACTGGCCATGACGCTATAGATGGAGCCTTTTCATTGGCTGATGCTATTAGCCACGTGTGTGGGATGATTTTTGCAAATCTTTTTTCGAGGTGAAAAGGTCATATACCTATGGTTGTCTACTGGTAAGTATGTCAGGAAAACATAGAAATTAGTTTAAATTTCTTAATATCTGCAAACAAATTGTCTGAGTACTTTTTGGCTTTACAAATTTGGGAAAGAAATTGTCAACACCATGAACACTGGAAACAGTTACATTACTCTGATCAGAGTCCCCAAATCCCATGTTTCTAAATTGAACCATTTCCATAAAAAAAAACGAGTCCCTGCCTGAACTACTTACCACATTACTGTCCGACATCTTGGCAGTGGGGAATGCCTACAAAAAATTGAGCAAGAAAGGCAAATAACTCAGTAGAAACGTATCAAAACTTGTTTTTAAAAATCGCAGAGACTTGCTAACTATGCGGGAGTAGTGCAATAATTTCCTTCAGTGCTAAAGAGCCTCTTGCCAGTTATATCCCTTGGAATTCAAGGCATGAAACACAAGCGGTTACAAGTGGTTTAGGATTTAAACTCACAAGCGGGTAGGAGCTGCACAGGATGTTAAAAGTTAAATCAGAATCATACCTATTTTTCATGAAGACTATTATTTTTTTTTAAGATTTTCTGATCCGAATATAAAAAATTCTTCTTTCTTTTTTCTGAGCTTGGTGTAATATTACATCCTTTCTCAACTTTCCATCCTGCAATGTACACTTGTCTGACTTGTCGGCATGTGACCATAAGTTGTCTCCAAAGATTGTGGAAAGCACTCGGCTAGCCTTGGGAGAACCATTATTCTAGAGCTCATGTATCATATCAGGAAAAGCAATTCAATTTCAAGGGATGGGCAGAGAGTGATGAACAGTTAAAGTGCCCCACCCTTGTGCAGTTCCTGTCCCCATAGCATAGTCAGAGTTTTCTCTCTTGTCTATAAAAAACACATCGCTGGCAAGAGCTGAAGGACATCACTGCTACTAAACTGAGCATGCCATGGGGCACAGTGTGCTACATTCTGCAACCTTCAGAGAATGTGCTGCTAAAGACCAATGCAGCAGTGATTTCCTGGGGAAGCAAGCTCTGTAGAAAGTGTCAAACCTGTAGGAAGTGCACAAGAAGGAAAGGCTGCCAACATCAATAGTAAATAGTGTTTACACATCTCTGAAAAGAGTAGGAATGTTGGCTGGCAGGTGAACACCTGATGATTCAGATTTTTTTTCCAGCAGATTCTGTTTATCATAGATAATCTGATTTTGAGTGTTGGAAACGTGGCAGGTCTGGTCTGTGTGTCATCGGGAAACTGGTGGAGCACCCCTAGGAATGGTGTTGTGTGCCTATTTTGTCCGTAGGAGGTCTGTCTTGCTGTCCTTGCCCATGCTTGCAGTGCTGCCTCAACGTTTTGGCTACTGGTGCTACATAAAGCCAGAGCCACTAGAGGAGGAATGAGACTGATGCCAAAACAAAAAGTACACAATGAAAGTAATATGTTATGTTGGTATGTAGACTTGATATTATCAAAGAACACACTTTATTGCATGCTGTCCCTACAAGATTAATATCTGGATCTTATGCATTTCCATCAACAAGAATTGTGTCATGGTGGAATGTTGGATGTTGATGTTTTGTAAGATGTGCTCACAATAACGTAACTGCTGTGTTGACAGAAAAAGCTTGAGCAGGAGCTGCAGCAGATAGAGGAGAAACACGAGGCCAAGAAACGCAAGTTCATGGAGTCCAGTGAGCAGTTTCATGAAGAGCTCAAAGCAGTACGTACCCTTCCTCCACTACTTCATACAGTGGTCATCAGCTTGAACCAGGAAGTTCATTGAGTCATGTTCACTGTGGCTGCCCTGTGATGGTGCCAGTGACTAGTACACAGCTTCTATGCAGAGGGAATTTTCTGGAGAATATGACCATAGTTCTGAGCTGCCTTGAAGCATCAGCAGTGGTAAAATGGGAGGGTGGGGATGGGGCATGGATGACTGAAACACTGCAACATGACAAATTATTTTCCTGTGCTGTGTACTTCATGCAGCTTGTCATAACACAAACTTTTTTAAATGTATGCATCTCTTCCATTTAGTCTTGAATTCCATACTCAGATATTTCAGGTTACTTTACACCAATAATGAATCCTCCCCTGTTCCTCTCCCTACAGTTGTGTGAGAAGAAGCCTCAAATCACAGACGAGATGTTTACAGAGATGATTGTGAAGGCCAAGGAGGAGGTTAAACAACAGCTGCAGCAGCGTGAGGAAGAAAGGCGTCGACAGATCCAGCGTGAGGAGGAAGAGGCCAGGCGTCGAGAAGCGGAGGAAAAGCGGCGACAGGAGGAGGCGGAGCGGCAGGCCGAGGAGGCCCGCGCTTTGGCTGAGAAGAGGAAAGCAGAGGCTGAGGTAGGTGGGGCATGGTGGTGTGTTGTGGCAATGTGCAACTCTGTGATTTGCAAAACAAAAAAGGAGCATTCACTGAAAGGCTGCCAATGGGTGAGTTGTTGTTGTAGGCTTCGAAGTCCCTGCAGCTGCAGTTACTTTTAGATGGTTCTATGAGTTAAACACTGCAATACCTCATAATGTAAAAAGTGCAGAGCAGTGCTTGACAAAACAGTTTGCAAAATGGCAAAACATTGCAATACTGCAAGATGGAATGGGAAGCTTGCTGAGGCAGCATTTCCCTACTGAGCCAGGAAAGCCACTGGTGCAGGGCAATACGAGGCAAAAGAGAACTGTGTGACTCCGTTCCCCTGAGTTCCCCAGTGGGAACCTACTGTACTTGGTATGAGGATGTTTCCAATTGGCTGCCTTCATCACTAGCTTGGCTCTTTGCCTTCAAATGTGAATTAGTAATTCTAAGTACTGGCCTTCTGCTGAGGGGCAATTATTTTCACTGGAATGAAGTCTTCAGCTGGTAGATTTCACTTGCATTCTTTATGGAAACTTGGAGGAAAAAATGATGGTGTCTGTCTTCTCCCAAAGCCTAGATGTTCAACGATAGCAAATTCTTACACAATCATAATATTCAGTTTGATGTAATAATTAATGTTGCAGGGGGATTATGTAAATGGCAAGATTAAAAAGCCTTTGCGTTTTTTCCTTTGCTGCCGCTGTTGTTCATGTGACTGAAATTGAGCTAGCTACCTTTGTGCTTGGTGGTGGAATGTTGCCTCCCCCTTGCTATTGAACAGTAGCTCCATTTTCAGGTTTGAGAAGCTCACTGTGTCTGATGAGAGGTCATCTCTATATTGTGATTAGAATATGTTCCTAATGCTAGCTGTGTGAGTGTGTGTGTGTGTGTGTGGGCACTTGTTTGTGTGTGTGTGTGTGTGCGCGCATGCATGTACGTGCGCGTGCGTGCGTGTGTTGGGCCTGGCGCTGACTTCATGTCCCTTTGTGCTGTTCTGGGTGTCAGGTGGCCGCTCAGAAAGCAGCAGACGAGACTAGTGTCAGTCTTTCCCCTCCACCCAGCACTGAGGCCCCCATTCCCAGCCCTCCTGTAAGTGGCATGCATGCACCCCCTGGCATGCTGCTGGTGGCTGCTGGAGAACCTGCTCATCTTATTTACCTGCATAGGCAACCTCCATTCTTGATGTTGAAAGGGTCCAGTGCATCTCTGCCTGCGCAGCTGCTGACTAACAATGGGGGCTGAAGGGTCCTGTGGCTTCACTCATGTGGACTGCCCTTGACACAATCACATGCTGTATTGTAGTTGGCCATGAGAGTTTCTTGAATGGTGACCAGCTTCTGAAGGCTGTGGGCTGAAGTTGCTTTGCTGATATGGATGATGCACAGATAAGAGGCTAGGGGTTCCTATAGGGAATGCATTGCTAGTTGTTTCATACAGATCTAATGCTGATTCTAATCTGCATGTTGATCTTGTCATCAGGATCCAAAGGGGATGTGTGTGTGTGTGTGTGTGTGTGTGCATGCATGCATGTGCATGTGTGTGTGTTTACAGCATTTTGAACCACTTGATATTCACCTGGTGTATATGAGGTGCCCATAACCACCCTGCCTAATTACCTGGGAAGGAAGTTTGTTTCCTGACTCGGCCATCTCTAACTCTGGATTGAAGGCTCATCCTGCTTTTTGCCTTCCTGTATCATACTGTATGGACTAGCATTGCAAGACTGTCTCTAGGCCGTAACATTTTCAAGCTGTTGAAATTCTTGACCTCTATTCCTAGTGGCAATACATAAGTGCCTCCTGTTGATGAGGTTCCTGAATAAATCCCAGTGATGTAAAGCATTGCTTCTTTACCAGAGAGGTGATTGTTTCTGTGTATAATTAAGAGGGAGGAGATGAGATTTGTTACATGTGCGGGTTACTGGGGCACCAAGCTTCTCAGCACAGAAGATAATGCATAATCTTTTCCAGCAGTACTGGGCATTATGAACTCTTAGTTGCAGAAATAGGAATTATGTTTCGCTAAGTGCCTACATGCTTGCTCCTAAAATTGTATACCTTTCTATGTGTAGAATTTAGTTGAGAATCTCAGACTAGTATGTGAATAGTTGGATGAGCAAACCAAAATCTGAAATCACTCAGTTTTTGTGATGGAGCAGCTCCTGTTGAGGATGGAAGCAAGGACCTGCTGTCTGTTGCAGAAGGAGGAAGATGAGGCTGCCACTGAGAAGAGGGGGCCAGATACTCCACTGCCTGAAGACTCTGAGTCCCAGGACACCATCATTGAGGTCAGTGCAGCAGTTCCTGTCTGCCACTGATAGTCAGTGGCACAGTCTGCCCTTGCACTTGGGTCCCCCTCCTTCTCTCTCTCTCGCTCTCTCTCACGCTCTCTCTCTCGCTCTCTCTCTCTCTCTCTCTCTCTCTCTCTCTCTCTCTCTCTCTCTCTCTCTCTCTCTCTTCCTATCACTGAACTGACTGATATTCCATTCTGAGTGTTACTGCAAAATATTTAAATTGCAACATATTTTTTCTTGTGTATAGGCACAAAAGATTTTTGCTGAAAAAGAGTTGATAGTTGTCCCTTAGTAAACTGGTGAGTTAATGTGGAAAAACTGTTTTTATTATACCCTAACATGTCAAAATCAGCTTTTAGTACAGGGAATTGTGCCAGTGATGCTGGGGAGTTACAAGTACATCCCATGAATGCCTTTCTCACCTGAGGGCAGCCCTATCTCTGTACTGCTTGAAAGATGGATTTCCAAGTACCATGGTGTTTTAAGTATCGGGAATGCCTTTGGTGGACCTGTTGTCATGATGATTCCCTTATTGCAGGAGCCACTGGGAGGGTCGGAGGTGGAGGAGGAGGAGAAGGCAATGGAGACCGAGTCCAGTGATGCCACCTCTGACAGCAAGACCCAGCCGCCACCTGCATCAGAGCTGGAGACGGCACCAACGCCTGTAGTCAATGGTAGCAAGGAGCCTCCACAATCAGATGCTGATGACACGTCCAGCCAGCCCTGCCTGGAGGAGGAGGCCATGGAGACTGACAACCCAGGTGTGTGGCTTGTCCCTCCCTCTTGTGGCCTGGTGTCGGTGTGCTGACTGGGATTTTTCCAGTGTTATTCTTCAGTCCTTTGACTTGTCCCTTCATGAGCTCCATGCAGTATTTGTATGCTCTAGGTGGGAATAGTGAGAGGGTTTTACCCCTTCTGTGACCAGAATTGTTTTTTAATTTTACGTCATAATAGTCAATGGTCATTTTTTCTGCATCATGTCAAAGTGTTGTGTGCCACAGTAAGCGCATGTATGGTTAATGCTGTTGTGATGCAAGTGCAGCCTGCACAAATGTACATTTTTATGCCATGAAGCTTGTCCTCTTTGCCCCGATATTAATTAATTGTGGATGACTTTGTAAGTACTTGTATGCATGTTGATGGCCTCTCCTCCTTTCAGGCTCCATCCCCAGTGAGCCCCCCACCCTGGAGGCAGTGACCAAGACAGAGACAGAGACAGACACAGACAACCAGAGCAGCGCCTCCAACCCGCCACCTCCGCAGGAGTCAGCACCCACCCCTCCAGCAGAGACTCCCACCCCTGCCCCCAACCCCACCCCACCCGCCATCTCCCCTGCTGACCCCCCTGCTGCAAAGGAACCAACCCCACCTCCATCTCTAGCCCCTGCCCCAGACACTGCCAATACCCCCTCATCAGATACCCCTCCTCCCCCAACTGCTCAGGAGGGGTGAAGGCCCGCTAGACCATGCCAAATTCCCCATGGGTGTGGATGCCAAGATGGAATTATCCAGCTCGGCATAGTTTGTCATCTGTTGTATGCCTGTGACTGTTCCGTGGGATTGTGAGGTCCAGGGCCAATGAATGACCATTGCACAAGGCATTGTCGTTGTCGGAAGGTTCTGGCATGTGCACTCTTGGGAAGGGGGTGAATCTCAGAATGGGGAAGGGAAGTGGATGTAGTGTGTTTTTGTTGTCACAATCTGTTCTCATTCCATGTCTGATGAACAGATAACAGTTTAGATAGCCCAAAACATGGAGCTCATGCTGAAATGGAAAGAAATTCTGGTGTGCATTTGGAATGCCAGCCAGTTGAGAATGTCCTTTGGGAATATGGATCATGTTGATGTCTGTAGTTTTGTCAACCTAGTGCAGGTGGAATAATGACATATTTAGGAGTTTCAGTGGGTTGCCCGTAGGAATCTTGGTAAGTTTCATGCCTGTAAAATTTCCAATATAATACAAAATATTTGTTAGTGATATTCAGAAACAACTGTACAGTTGGAGTAGTGATGGAGCAGTATTAAAGAGAAATCAGCTCTAAATGCTTGATGATGTTTATAAGCAGGATAGTTGCACGCCCATGATTAAACTGCAAGAATTTTGAAATGATTGAAGTTTGTAAAATTGACTTCAAAGTTGATGGAAGAGTGCTACAACTGCCATTAAAGTGACATTGACATGCACACGATGGAATTGGTGCACGTGTCCTCTCCGGCCCCAGGCTCTGCCTTGCATGCACAACTCTGATGACAAGTGTTCTTGCAAACAGACCCTGCTGCTTCTCCAGCAGTCCTATAGTGAGGAAGAAGCATTGGGTTCTCTTCGGCACCTGCACATTGCACATTTTGAAGCTTTTTGCGATGGGGATGGGGGGGGAGCTTTCTTTCAACGTAACTTGACTATACCTCTTGCAAAGACTTACAGCAGTTATCTTGCTTCCTAACAAAGAACGGTGCTATGTTCTGCTGGCAAGTACAGGTAATATTCAAAAACGCGGTTTAAATGGGGGAATATGTTACAAAATACTGATGGGCTGTGCTAGTCATGATTAAAGATGTTGTGGGTGTTTTTTGGGGGGAGGATCTTGTTTTGTTTTGTTTTGTTTTCGTTTTTGTTTTCCCATGGGCCTTAATAATAATAATAATAATACAGACTATTTGTACGCACATACCTTCCCTAATAGGCAAGCTCATGGCGTTTACAATGAAAAAGTCCACACTCATACAAAGCATTCCAACACTCGCACACTGTACAGTTGAAATAAAAGAAAAATTAAATACCATACAATTAATTAAATAGCAGGCAATAAACAAAACACGAAACATAAAAGAGGTGCCTTGTGAAGCACTTCACTGCTCGTCAGGAAAGACTGACCAGAACAGGTGTGTCTTGAGGGAGGTTTTGAACTGGGACATGGAATCAGTGTCGGACAGGGTAGGCTATTCCACGTTACAGGGCCGATGTAAGAAAAAGCTCGCTGTCCCTGGGTTTTCTTTTTGCGACGGGGGACATTTAACGTTTTGGTGTCTGCAGCTGAACGGTTATTTCTAGTGGGGGTGTAGACAGAATTTCTTTGAGTGCGTGTGGTGCAGTTTGATTGAAGAAGTTGAAACACATATGGTAGGTGGTGAAGGAAGTTTTAACAAGTGGAATGAAATGCATCAAGTTCTTATAAAGAGCCTTTCTCATGCAGGGAAAATAAGTACAGAATGACCACATTGAATGTGTCTAAAAGTTCCATTGAGAGTAGTGCTCCATATCATCACACCTGATGTCGACTGCCTGTCATATGTGGAATTTACTCATTTGTTGCTTTTTGATGTACATGATTTTTTTTAATAGATATAATTGATGTTCTTGTTCTTTGTGAAATGAATCATCTTGGAGAACTTGTAACTCTTCATGTTTTGACAGAATAAATTGAATTTAATACTCTTGTTTTTTACTTTTTGCTCTCTTGCTCCTCATTAGATCTCAACATTTTACTGTGGGTTTTAGAAGTTTGGAGATCTTGAACAGATTCAACGTGCAAAATGGCAAATGAGGCCTTGAGTCTAACTTAGTGATTTTAGATTCCTATATTTTTTTAAAGGAAACTAGCGAACTTCATGTGCATGAACTATTGAACCTCATTCATCTGATCACTGCATCCGCAGATAAACCTTGTGTAAATTCTAATGTTTCCTCTTGTAGTCAACTGGTTTCCCATCCATGAAACAACACTGTTGGCAACTTGCAACAGAGGGGAGGTAACGAAGTGGAAATCTGGGATGGGAGAGCCTAAAGCTGGCTGTTGGAGCTGAGATTTCTGTATCGGTAACTGGTGACATATACACGTACATTTACACTGCTCAACTTTTGCTAATGGTAGTAACTTTGGAATTACATACATTCAGTTGGACACATATTTTGGGTTAAAATTTGATACCCTTGGAAAGGATTTTGTTGCTAATGGTACTCATTGAAAATTTTGTTCAAATTCTCCACTGTAGGAGTAATTCGGGTTCACCGTAAGGGATACCCCCAATTTTACAGTTTTCTGGGCTATGGGAGAACATTCTAAACATTCACGCATGGATTTCGACTTTATTCTGTCATTTGGTGAATTGCTGCAATGAGAGATGGCTCAAGCAAGGCGAAGCAATACCTGACACCAGAACAACTTGGATTTTGCATTGGAATGCTGGAAGGGGCATCCACCCTGACCCAAGTTGCGACTGCCCTCGGTGTGTCTCAAAGTGTTGTCAACAGGGCATGGCAGAGGTACCAGATGTTTGGAAATGCAGGCTGCAGACAGGATGGAGGCAGACAACGCACCACGACCCCGAGGAAGGACCATATCTGGTTATCGAGGCACGCTGTAATTGGTTCTGGACGGCAACTGGGTTGCGTTCTGACCTCATGCAGGCCACTGGATCCTCCGTTTGCACCCGGACAATAGGCAGAGGGCTTCATGAGTGCACCCGGACAATAGGCAGAGGGCTTCATGAGTGCACTCGGACAATAGGCAGACGGCTTCATGAGTGCACCCGGACAATAGGCAGAGGGCTTCATGAGTGCACCCGGACAATAGGCAGACGGCTTCATGAGTGCACTCGGACAATAGGCAGACGGCTTCATGAGGCTGGGCTCCAAGCCAGGAGACCTCTCACAAGCGTACCGCTCAACTGCAGGCAGCGACAACGATGACTTGGGTAGGCCCAAGACCACCTGACCTGGACAGTTCCTGACTGGACACCTGTGCTGTTCACAGACGAGTCGAAGTTTTGTCTAGACTTCCTGGATGGACGTGCCAGAGTGTGGAGACGGCCAGGGGAAGGACATAAAGACATCAAGTGGTTCATGCACTGATAATTGGCAGATTGGATTACTGCAATTCTGTACTACAGGGCCTCCCCAAAAAGACACTTTTCAAACTGCAACGCATACAGAACTGTGTCGCCAGAATTGTGAAAAGAGTGAAGAAGACGGAACACATCGGCCCAGTACTCAAAGATCTGCACTGGCTACCTGTCCACAAGCGAGTTCTCTTAAGATCTGCACCCTCGTCTACAAAATTAATGTCTCAAAGAGGAAAATATGCCATTGTACCTATGTGGCCTGGTCAATCTGTATAAACCAGCCCGCGATCTCAGATCGGCCCATAGTGTTCTCAGATGTGCCCAAGTGAAGTCCAAAAAATGGGTAGATAGAGCTTTTGTTGCTACCGCCCCGAGGCTGTGGAACTCTCTCCCAGAACCACTCGAGCTGCCCCATCTCTGTCCAGCTTCAAAAGAGGCCTAAAGACCTTCCTCTTCCAAGACTGAAACGACAATATGCTGCTGTGTAAAGCGCCGAAGAGCAGCAGAATTGCTTAATTCAGGCGCTCTATAAATGACTTACAATTTACTTACATACAAGACGCCTGCATAAGATATCACGACCGCCTATCGAGGGAAGGTCAGTGATGGTCCGAGGAGGCATCGGCATGCAAGGCTAGACTGACCTGTATGGGGTCGGCTCTCTATTGCGGAGGGCCGCTATTGTGGGATTATTTTTTTAAACAAAAGTTCTTATGCCATTTTGATTCTTTTGTCCTAAAACGCCTAAAAAAACACCCGCCACCCCGCCTGACTGACTTAGCCTGTCCGGGGAGTTTCACCTAAACCCGGACGCGTTACTTTTTGTCACGTTTGTGTCCAACATCAGCGTCGGGCCCTGGAGTTAGGGCGTAGGGACCACCCGTTGAGAGTCAAACGTGGGATGGAGTTAGAATATAAAGCTTCACCCATTATTGATAAAACCCGAAAAAAATTCTAAGTTTTAAAAAAGTAACAAATATTTTATGGTTTTATAGGCGTTTTAGGACAAAAGAATCAAAATGGCCTGAAGAACTTTTTACCAAAAAAATCCCGCAATAGCGGCCCCCCGCAATAGCGGCCCCTACCCACCTGTATATATATCCTCCCACAAGGCGTAATGACCGCAGTCAGCAGGTGACTTGACTTAGTCCTCTTCGCTCCGGTCGGAGCATAGGGCCTTCACTGCAAGGGATGATATTCTGGATGTCTACGTCAGGCCCTATGCTGGTGCTGTCGGTAACGACCTTATCCTCATGAATGACAACGTTCCACCACACCGTGCCAGGATCATCACTGCATGACTACTTCAGTACTTGGAGCGAGAAACCCTCGTGCGCAAGGAATGACCCACTAAATCCCAGGATCTGAATCCCATCAAACACTGTTAGGACATGTTCCAGAGGGCGATTGCAAAGTCCTCACCAGCCGCAGTCTCGGAGAGAGCGCCAGGACGCCCTCCACCAAGAGTGGAATGCTCTAGGCGGCACTCCAGAGGCTCATCCATAGAATGAGACGGCGCTGCCAAGCTGTGATTCATGTCAGTGGGTCGCAGACTCGATACTGAGCAAGTTTTGTTCATTTCCACTGGTGAAAAGAAAAGTTGTCAAAATCTCCCCATTGGGTGAAAATGTCATTTGGGGGTAGTTTACGTTTGTGTATTACCCATAGGTGTCAAGTCTCACGTATTTTGCGTGAGTCTCACGCAATTTCAGTGATTTTCAAGTCTCACGGCGTGAGATGAAAACCTCACGTATTTTTGCGTTTTAGTCGGACTGATTTTTTTTAAGGTTCGTCTGAGGACAGAGTGAAAGTGTACAAGCCTCGCGGTAAGTGCGCGATTTGCGGAAGTCAGGGGCCGGAAGTCGCTTCTCGCGCATGCGTAGTGTGCTACAACAAAGAGATTCAAAGCGCAATTATGGCGTCTTCTTCGAAACCGCCTGCGAAAAGGGCTCGGTATTCTTCGAAATACCAGTGTGAGTGGGAAACGGACAAAGAGTTTCAGGGGCAGATCAGCAAGTCGGATGCAGGCTCTGATTTTGCTTACTGCAAGTCATGCAAACGGTCGGTAAAGGTATCGGCGTCGGGGCGATTTGACATAGTTCGCCACTTCGCATCTTCAAAGCACAAAGAAGCTTTTAAAAAAGCAAAACAGCACATCCCTCTCGATGTTACATTCCGGAGGCAGGCTAACAACTTGGACCAAGGAAAGACCGTGTCTCAGTCAGAGATTCTCTTCTGCCAATTCCTTGCAAAACACAACCTGCCAGCGACAACCGCCGACCATTTCACCATTCTCATGAAAAAGATGTTCCCTGACTCGAAAGCGGCCCAAGCCTTCTCCTGTAAGAGGACCAAGGCAACACAAATCATCAAACGATGCCTGGCTACAGAATTGACAGCCCACCAGCCACAGAACACAAGTTCTTGCATGATGTTCGACAGTTCTACACAGCCTGTGTCCAGAAAATGTTGAACAAGTTCCCATTTGGAGATGAGATCCTGGAACATCTTCAGGTCCTGGACCCCAGCAAGAGAGAGCAGCTGCCATACACTGACATTGTGACACTGGCAATGAAATTTGCTGATGATGTTGACCAGGAAGACCTGAAAGAGGAGTGGGAAGACTTTCAACTCCTGGGTGAGGGTGAGCTGGTACTTTTGGATCAGAATGGAAAAGCCAAAAAAATGGATGTTGTCTGGAAGGAGATCCTCACAATGAAAACACCTTTTGGAGAAGTTAGGTTCCCTCTGCTTGGCAAAGTGTTGCCTTCTCTTCTGTGTCTGCCCCACAGCAATGCTGACAGTGAGAGAGTGTTCTCAATGGTGAGAAAGATCCACACAGATGCCAGAAGCAGTCTGGCTCCTGACACCCTGGCAGCTTTCTTGCAAGTGAAGATGAACTCTGATGAGTGTTGTCATGATTTCCGGGTGACTTCCACAATGCACAAGAGAGCAAAGGCTTGTACTGATGAGTACAACAAAGAACATCAGTGACTGTGAGGTACTGTAGCAGGATGTAAATAGAAAACTGAACATGTGAGTGAGGGGGAGCAGTGGATGTATATAGAGAACTGTCAGAACTGAACATGTGAGTGAGAAGGATCAGTGGATGTAAATAAAGAACTGTCAGAACTGAACTTGTGAGTGAGGGGGAGCAGTGGATGTAAATAAAGAACTGTCAGAACTGAACATGTGAGTGAGAAGGATCAGTGGATGTAAATAGAGAACTGTCAGAACTGAACTTGTGAGTGAGGGGGAGCAGTGGATGTAAATAAAGAACTGTCAGAACTGAACTTGTGAGTGAGGGGGAGCAAAGCTGTGGATGTAAATAGAGAACTGAACATGTGAGTGAGAAGGATCAATGGATGTAAATAAAGAACTGTCAGAACTGAACTTGTGAGTGAGGGGGAGCAGTGCTGTGGATGTAAATAGAGAACTGAATATGTGAGTGAAAAGAAGCAGTGGATGTAAATAGAGAACTGAACACACAACTAATGAGTAAGCCTAATGTGGAGCAGTGGATGTAAACCAAATGACTTAACGGTGTATTTCAGGGAGCAGATCGGCTATCCCACAAGCCTCTCGTGTGACCTCCTTTTGCATATTTTGGACGAAAACCTTGCATCATGTGATGTCAACTGGGCTAGAGACGCCCTCGCCGGTAGACAAAGTCTCTAGTGAACTAGAATGACTGCACTGTGCCCCTTGACTCACTGGCAACGTAACGCCCGCATAGGGGCGTTGGACGCGTCACTACCAGAAACGTAACGCCCACATAGGGGCGTTGTCAACAGAAAATTCCTGTATTCTCCTGTGGTCTAAGGGAAGCAACTCCAGTTTAGAATGCTGTAGGAATCATTACTGCGATGTGAGTTACCTTTCTTTATGATTTCTTTAGAAGCGGAGGTTTGAATCAGTGAATGTTTATCCGTACACCGTACGTTTTGCGAAAATGACTGACAAACTCGTATCGGAGGTGCTTGAGCTAGGGTTAGAGGAAGGATCTGAGTGATGTACAGTACTATTTTATATTAGCAGTATACATGTGCTTGTGTAATAAAACCCCCCACATATTTTGCCGTTTTCACGGGTTTTGTTTCATTGCCGCGCGAATCTCATGACAAAGTGATCAATCTCATGACAAATCATGCAAAATCTCATGACAAAACACTAAAAGTACTTGACACCTATGTCAAGAGCACTCTGAACACTCACCTTTTCTGACTTGGGATCTGTGTAAATAGTCTCAAATGAAAGGACATACCTGACTGAAAGACTGTGCACCAGTCTCTGTTTTGTTAACTTTTTCTCCCTTCCCCCCAATCTCCTGCGCCTTGAGCATGCTGCCAGCATGGATATGTGCGCCATATAAGTGGACATCATCATCATCATGTGACGGTGATAGTTTCGTCTGCAACTCGCACTTACGTTATGGTTGAAGTAGATTGATGTTTACTTCGTCCGCTGAATGCTGTCAAGACTAATGCTCGAATGAATGAAGTATGATTTCCTAATTTTTCAGGATTAATACAAATGTATATCAAATACATCAGTTCAATTTAATCGNNNAGCTTCACCATCTCCCGGGATTTCGTACTAAAAACGATTCATATCATCCCTATTCATGACTCATGTGCCGTGAAAGAGTCATGCACAGAAAGTCACACTGCACAACGACAAAAAACACCAGAAATACCGATCGAAAACTTTGCCAAAATGTAAACAGACCAGATCGCCATTTGCACTGACACGTCACTGATCACGTGATAGCAAGTCATGTGACCTCGTACTTGGTTGCTGATAATAGCTTCACAGCAAAGGGAACGACCCTCGGACCGCGGCTATATCCGCGCTCGGAAGTGTAAGGGTTAAGGCTTATCCAGCTGTATCAGTGTCTAAAAACTAAGTGTTCTACCAACTGGAGCGATTCAAATCCCTCCAGGTCCAGAGCAATTGATTATTGAACATCCGATCAAAATAACCTCAGAGATAGCTGAGGTTATTTTTAGAACAGCTCGGTTCGAACAAACCGTCACAAACTTCTATTAGAACAACTGTGACGACACAACCATTTTTTAAGCGCCATGTCTGCCTCAACGGTCGCGGCGTGGGTCAGTGACCTAGAACCCAAATGAAAACATGTGGTTCTGTCTTTCACGGCACTCCACTGCACTGAAATTTTGTTTGTATCCATCCGCGGGGCTGGCGCAATGATTTTCAAAGTAATAAGTAGCCCGAAAAAGTTATATATTTTTCACCAAGGAAAAAACAAAATCTTTTGGTTGCGGCAGCAAATTTAGGAAACGTTTCCACCACAGGATGAAATATTGACTGTCATGGGATAAACAGTACATTATGTTAAATACTGACTATGGAACTATTTGGTTATTTTCACCACAAACGCACGTGTGTAGTTCCGCTAGGCCAACAAGTGCATACAAAGCACATTTGACATCGTTTTTGTTGGTGGTCTGCAGTGGAATCAAAGGCCTCAACCGAAGGGCAAATTTTACTGACCACTTCACGCATTACTGCTTTTCTTTTTCTTGTAATCTACTCTCAGTCTCAGAGTGAAATAGCGTATGCCTCTACTCTCTGTTGAAATGCCTGACCCAAGCAGTATTTGTCCGGAATGTGAGTAATAGATTCAATTTTGGTTGCTGTGTTTGCATGTCACAAAATGGCGGCTCCGTAGTGGGGCATTTCAGTACTTATTTTCACAACACACAAAAACAAAAGGATATCAACACAAAGCGTTTTTGGAAACTATTTCTTTATTCATTTTAGCATGCAACAGTACAAACAAACAACATGAAATTTGACACAAACTAAACTATTTTTGATCCCAAAGTAGGTCACCCCTGGCTGCTACCCACTTCTGAGAACAACCCAGTTTGATGTGTGTTTAAATTGGGACATAGTGTGTTTTAATTATAGTGGTACAGAGTATGTTCATTAAATTGGGACATAGTGTGTTTATAGTGGGACATTATAGTATACATGTTCATAGTGTGATGTATGTTTAAATTGGGACATAGTGTGTTTATAGTGGTACAGAGTATGTTCATAGTGTGATGTATGTTCAAATTGGGACATAGTATGTTCATCAGTGTGATATATGTTCATTGTGGGACATAGTATGTTCATAGTTTGATGTATGTTTAAATTGGGACATAGTGTGTTTATAGTGGTACAGAGTATGTTCATTACATTTTGACATAGTGTGTTTATAGTGGGACATAGTATGTTCATAGTGTGATGTATGTTCATAGTGGGACATAGTATATTCATAGTGTGATGTATGTTCATAGTGGGACATAGTATGTTCAGAGTTTGATGTATGTTTAAATTGGGATATAGTGTGTTTATATTATAGTGGTACAGAGTATGTTCATAATGTGATGTATGTTCATAGTGGGACATTGTATGTTCATAGTGTGATGTATGTTCATAGTGGGACATAGTATGTTCATAGTGTGATGTATGTTCATAGCGGGATATAGTATGTTCATAGTGTGATGTATGTTCAAATTGGGATATAGTATGTCTATAGTGGTACAGAGTATGTTCATAGTGTGATGTATGTTCATAGTGTGACGTATGTTCATAGTGGGACATAGTTCATAATGGTGCTGAGGGCTCAGAAAGGCAGAGAGACCTTTGAATGTCTGTTGCCCCAGACTGGGCACATGCGGGTACTGAGTCTGCTGTTGCTGTGAATGGTGGTGTGGCTTGTGTAGGGGTGGTCTGCCATGAAGCTAGTGTCAGTGATGCATGTTTGAGGATATCCTATCTGGGGAGAGGGTCATGATTCAGTGTACAAAATGAAACATTGGTGTGAGTGACATGACTAAGTGCAAGAGAGTGATGTAAATTGTGATGTAGAAAATGACACTTTCATGTGATTGAAATGACTCTAAGAGAGTGATGTGATGTAGAAAATGACACATAGGTGTGAGTGACATGACTGTAGGAAAGTGATGTGATGCATGAAATGACACATTGGTGTGAGTGACAACTGTAGGAAAGTAATGTGATGCATGAAAATGATGAAATGTCTCATTGATGTGAGTGACATGACTGTAAGAAAGGTACAAGATGTAGGAAATGACACATAGGACGGGTGTGAGTGACATGACTCTAAGAAAGTGATGTGATGTAGGAAATGACACATTGGTGTGAGTGACAAGACTGTAAGAAAGTGACGTGAAGTAGTATATGACACATAGGTGTGAATGACATGCTGTAAAAGTGACATGATGTTGGAAGTGAAAAGTGGTATGAAAATGATATGGCTGTATGAGGTGTGATGTGATGGTTTGAGAGTGGTCAGACAGTGTGGTAAGGTGAAGGTGGAGTGCCACTGTGATGTGACAGTGACTTGTGTCTAATGACAGTGACTTGTGTTTATTGTCAGTGACCTGTGTTTATGGTCAGTGACATGTGTGTATTGACAGTGACTTGTGTTTAATGACAGACTTGTGTTTATTGTCAGTGCTCTGTGTTTATTGTCAATAATGTGTATATATTGACAGTGACTTGTGTTTAATGACAGTGACTTGTGTTTATTGTCAGTGACTTGTATTTATTGACAATGATTTGTGTTTATTGACAATGATTTGTGTTTATTGACAGCGCCTTCCTGGGCCCCAAGGACATCTTCCCCTACCACAAGTTCAAGGACCGCTATGCCAAGCCACAGAAACGCAAGGGATTCAACGAGGGCCTCTGGGAAATTGAGCACACACCCAATGTCAAGTTTGGTGATCAGGTAGGTTTTTTTCTGCTTCCAGGAAAATGTTCTTGCTCACACTGTTATGATATGATGTTGATGTTGATGGTAATGATGATGGCTGTTTTTGATTAGGGGCTTCTGTTTTCGATCAGTTGATGAGAAGACAGTAATGTTGATGACAGTGATGATGATGATGATGATTTTTCCATTATCTACTGATCCCCTCCTCCTCCTCCTCCTCCTCCTCCTCCTCCTCCTCCTCCTCCTCCTCCTCCTCCTCCTCCTCCTCCTCCTCCTCCTCCTCCTCCTCCTCCTCCTCCTCTCCTCCTCCTCCTCCTCCTCCTCCTCCTCCTCCTCCTCCTCCTCCTCCTCCTCCTCCTCCTCCTCCTCCTCCTCCTCCTCCTCTTTCCTCCTCCTCCTCCTCCTCCTCCTCCTCCTCCTCCTCCTCCTCCTCCTCCTCCTCCTCCTCCTCCTCCTCCTTCTCCTCCTCCTCCTCCTCCTCCACTTTCCTCCCTCCTCCTCTTTCCTCCCTCCTCCTCTTTCCTCCCTCCACCTCCCTCCTCCTCTTTCTTCCTCCTCCCTCCTCCTCTTTCCTCCCTCCTCCTCTTTCCTCCTCCTCCTCCTCCTCCTCCTCCTCCTCCTCCTCCTCCTCCTCCTCCTCCTCCTCCTCCTCCTCCTCCTCCTCCTCCTCCTCCTCCTCCTCCCTCCCCTTTCTCCCTCCCTCCCTCCCATTCTGTGAACCCAATTCACGTGACTCTGGCACAGTTCGCAATGAATGCATAATAGATTTGACCCTTCACATTACAGCGTTGCGCCAAAAACAGTTCATTCTGATACTAATTTGTTCTCCACTTTTTACAAAAATCATTCAAATGTCAAAACTTGTTTCCATTTCAACACAAACATTTTATTTTATCGAATAAACGCTTGTTTCTTGCCTCAACAAGAGTAAGTTAAGAGTTTTGTGCGAAATAGTCTTAGGACTACTTTAACCGCGTATGTCAGGAAGCTGATGGGCCATTCCACAAGCCTCTCATGTGACCTCCATTTGCATATCAGACGAAAACCTTCCATCACGTGATGTCAACTAGGCTAGAGACACTTTTGCTGGTAGGCGAAGTCTCTAACTAGAATGCCTCCCTCCCTCCCTCCCTCCCTCTCTCCCTCCCTTCCTCCCTCCCTCCCTCCCTCCCTCCCTCCCTCCCTCCCTCCCTCCCTCCCTCCCTCCCTCCCTCCCTCCCTCCCTCCCCCTCCCCTCTCCCCCCTCCCCCCTTCCCCTCCCCACTCTTCCCTCTTCCCCTCCCCTCTCTTCCCCTCCCCTCTCCCCCCCTCCCCCCCCCCCCCTCCCCGGTCTTTGTGTTTCTGAATCTGCTCCTGTTTCTCTGATTCCTCCCCCATTCATTTTTGACTCACATGCGAAGCAAAAGTGAGTCTATGTACTCACCCTTTTCGTCCGTCCGGGCGTCCGGGCATCCGAAAACTTTAACGTTGGATTTTTCTCGGAGACTATTAAGTCTATCAATACCAAATGTGGCATGATGGTGTATGATGACAAGGCCTCAATAAACATACATAGTGACTTGTCCTTGCTTCAAGGTCAAGGTCGCAGGGGCCATAAATGTTGTCTAAAAAACAGTCATTTTTCACATTTTCTCAATTTTCTCTGAAGTTTTTGCGATTGGATACCTGACCTATATATGGTATATAGGGCAAAGTAATCCCTATCTTTTGATACCAGTTTGGTTGACCTTGCTTCAAGGTCAAGGTCACAGGAGCTCTTCAAAGTTGGATTGTATACATATTTTGAAGCGACCTTGACCCTGAACTATGGAAGATAACTGTTTCAAACTTAATAATTATGTGGGGCACATGTTATACTTTCATCATGAGACACATTTGGTCACATATCATCAAGGTCAAGGTCACTTTGACCCTTATGAAATGTGACCAAAATGGGGTAGTGAACCACTAAAAGTGACCATATCTCATGGTAGAAAGTGCCAATAAGCACCATTGTGCTTCCTATGTCTTGAATTAACAGCTTTGTGTTGCATGACCTTGGATGACCTTGAGTTTGGGTCAAGGTCACATGTATTTTGGTAGGAGAAATGTGTAAAGCATTTCTTAGTGTATGATGTCATTGGTAGGTTTAGTTGTTTGACCTTGACCTTGAAGGTCACCTGAAGGTCAAGGTCATATGAAGGTCAAGGTCAAGCATGTGAGTCGTATGGGCTTTGCCCTTCTTGTTATTTTTTTCCCCCCTGCTCCTGCTCCTGTTCCTCTTCTTCTCATCCTCCCTTTCTCCTGCTTCCTTCTGCAATCCTACTGGCTGTGTGTCTGTGACAGACAACTCCAGAGATCTCTGAGGAGGCTGAGGAGGTAGATGAGACTACTGCCACACAGACCAGCAAGGTAGGAAGGGCTGTTATGTCTGGCTTGTGCACTGATCTTGTCTGTCTCCTCCCCTTCCCCTAGTCAGCCATCTCTACTGTGTGTGTGTGTGTGTGTGTGTGTGTGTGTGTGTGGGTGTTTCTCAGTGTGTGTGTGTGTGTGTGTGTGTGTGTGTTTCTCAGTGTGTGTGCTTGTGTGTGTGTGTTTCTCAGTGTGTGTGCTTTGTGTGTGTGTGCTGTGTGTGTGTGTTTTGTGTGTGTGTGTGTGTGTGTTTGCATTTGTGTGTTTGTGTGTGTGTGAGTGTGTGTGTGTGTGTGTGTGTGTGTGTGTGTGTGCATACGTGTGTGTGAGATATGTGCATTTGAAAGGAGAGAGAGAGAGAGAGAGAGAGAGAGAGAGAGAGAGAGAGAGAGAGAGAGAGAGTATGTGTGTGTGTATGTAAGTCTACTTGTTTTAAACGAGTCATCCATTGTTTGCAACGGAAAGTGATGAGATATTTGAGTGTTGTGTGAGTTGTCCAGTCTGCAGGTGTGATGAGTCACGTGGCACCATGTGGGACATGTTCTCTGGAGACATGCAGTGCTGAGTGCCACAGTGCTGAGTGCCACAGTGCTGAGTGTCACAGTGCTCAGTGCCGAGTGCCACAGTGCCGAGTGCCACAGTGCTGAGTGCCACAGTGCTGAGTGTCACAGTGCTGAGTGCCACAGTGCTGAGTGCCACAGTGCTGAGTGCCACAGTGCTGAGTGTCACAGTGCTGAGTGCCACAGTGCTGAGTGCCACAGTGCTGAGTGCCACAGTGAGGAGTGCCACAGTGCTGAGTGCCACAGTGCTGAGTGTCACAGTGAGGAGTGCCACAGTGCTGAGTGTCACAGTGAGGAGTGCCACAGTGCTGAGTGTCACAGTGAGGAGTGCCACAGTGCTGAGTGCCACAGTGCTGAGTGCCACAGTGCTGAGTGCCACAGTGCTGAGTGCCACAGTGCTGAGTGCCACAGTGCTGAGTGCCACAGTGCTGAGTGCCACAGTGCTGAGTGCCACAGTGCTGAGTGCAATGGAGTGGCTGGCTGTGGCACGTGTGCTGCAAGTGTCTGGGGAGTAGACTTTGTAGGAGAGTCTAATGAAGCGGAGTTGTTTTTCAGTGACATAAGTGGATGTACTGTTCATGTAATTTGCTGAGACAGTCATACACATAGTATGGACATATTGTTTGTTGCTGTTTCGGTCACAGTTTGCAGTTTTGTTTGTCTTGCAGAGGATGCATGAAGTTTTTCTTTCTTTCTGCCTTTTGGTGTGCTTTTGGTGTGGACTAATGCTTTGGTTGTTGATAAGTTGATAATGCTTGTGCAATCTGAGGATATCATTGGTGTGTGTGTGTGTGTCACTTGCTGTCAGCATTGTCTTTTAAAAATCTTTTTCGTTGCATGTGCAAGACTTACAACAGGTCGGTGTTGATGTTGTGTGAAGTTATGACATTTTGTTTTCATGCCCTCTGAAAGTCCAGTTGCATGCGTCTGTCACAGCTGCGTCAGCGATCTAAGCCTACACCAAAGGTAATGGTTTTTAACCTTGCGACTTCACACCGTTTCCGTTTGGTAACTCTTTGAAAAAGTTTTCTGAGCTAAGCCAGGACTGAACGTGGAAAGAGAGTATAGCTGTTCCTATCACTGCTACGGATGTGGAGCAAAAAGGGCACGTGTGTGGCATGCATTTAGATAGCAAAAACACTGCCAGTGAAAGCATTGATGTATGAGGGTGATTAAATTCAAGTGAAGTTTAAGCCTGCCAGTAAAAGTGTCTGCCAAACTTTATTTCTGAACTGAACGCACTTCCTACAGCAGGTGTATCATTGTTGGTAAGATACATTGATATGATTTTGACAGAAAACTGCATACAGGTCACAAAGATATGCTTAGTGGGAGAAATTATACATCTTTACTGGGGGTTCATGTGTAAATATAAAGTTAACTTTATTATTGTCGGTCACTGCCAAAGAAACTTTTCTCTGCAGCCAGGAGCAAACAATACAGCATTGGAAGTATCAGTATCTGTGAAACACATTAAAAATAACTGTCTCATTGAAGCTTTCCTTTTATTGAGGTTGAGTTGTAAGCATTTATGCAGTAAATATGAAAGTTTGCATTCCAGATGATTGTGTATGTGTGTGTGTGTGTTGGCTTGTGCAAGCTTTAGGACTAATTAAAAGTTGACACAAGTATTCGTTGATCTTTGGGTGGAAGTAAATGCTTGCTTAGAATGAGGAAAGGAGTGTGAGGTGCAGGAAACAGTCAGTGGAAGTATTGGTAGTTGTGAGTGCCAGGCAGGAAACAGTCAGTGGAAGTATTGGATTGTTGTGAGTGCCAGGCAGGAAACAGTCAGTGGAAGTATTGGTAGTTGTGAGTGCCAGGCAGGAAACAGTCAGTGGAAGTATTGGTAGTTGTGAGTGCCAGGCAGGAAACAGTCAGTGGAAGTATTGGTAGTTGTGAGTGCCAGGCAGGAAACAGTCAGTGGAAGTATTGGTAGTTGTGAGTGCGAGGCAGGAAACAGTCAGTGGAAGTATTGGTAGTTGTGAGTGCAAGGCAGGAAACAGTCAGTGGAAGTATTGGTAGTTGTGAGTGCGAGGCAGGAAACAGTCAGTGGACGTATTGGTAGTTGTGAGTGTGGGGCAGGAAACAGTCAGTGGAAGTATTGGTAGTTGTGAGTGTGGGGCAGGAAACAGTCAGTGGAAGTATTGGTAGTTGTGAGTGCGAGGCAGGAAAGGCACACTGAGTGGAATAGAGGCATGACAGAGACCTTTGGATTGCAGAGAACGCAGAAAAAAGCCATCCCACCCAAGGTAAACAGAGACTGCACTGACTGGCCTGGCTGCTTCCCTGCAGTCACTGACACACCCACTCCTGCTAACAGGCCGCTTCCCTGCAGTCACTGACACACCCACTCCTGCTAACAGGCACCCACACCCACACAGAAACAGCACCCACTCCCACTAACAGACACCCACACCCACTCCCACCAACAGACAGCCACACCCACTCCCACCAACAGACACCCACACCCACTCCCACCAACAGACACCCACACCCACTCCCACCAACAGACAGCCACGCTGAGGCAGCACCCACTTCCACTAACAGACACCCACACCCACTCCCACCAACAGACAGCCACACCCACTCCCACCAACAGACACCCACACCCACTCCCACCAACAGACACCCACACCCACTCCCACCAACAGACAGCCACACAGAGACAGCACCCACTCCCACCAACAGACAGCCACACTGAGGCAGCACCCACTCCCACCAACAGACAGCCACACCCACTCCCACCAACAGACAGCCACACCCACTCCCACCAACAGACAGCCACACAGAGACAGCACCCACTCCCACCAACAGACAGCCACACCCACTCCCACCAACAGACAGCCACACAGACAGCACCCACTCCCACCAACAGACAGCCACACAGAGACAGCACCCACTCCCACCAACAGACAGCCACACCCACTCCCACCAACAGACAGCCACACTGAGGCAGCACCCACTCCCACCAACAGACAGCCACACCCACTCCCACCAACAGACAGCCACACAGAGACAGCACCCACTCCCACCAACAGACAGCCACACAGAGACAGCACCCACTCCCACCAACAGACAGCCACACCCACTCCCACCAACAGACAGCCACACCCACTCCCACCAACAGACAGCACCCACTCCCACCAACAGACAGCCACACTGAGACAGCACCCACTCCCACCAACAGACAGCACCCACTCCCACTAACAGATAACCACACCCACTCCCACCAACAGACAGCCACACAGAGACAGCACCCACTCCCACCAACAGACAGCCACACAGAGACAGCACCCACTCCCACCAACAGACAGCCACACCCACTCCCACCAACAGACAGCACCCACTCCCACCAACAGACAGCACTCACTCCCACCAACAGACAGCCACACCCACTCCCACCAACAGACAGCCACACCCACTCCCACCAACAGACAGCCACACTGAGGCAGCACCCACTCACACCAACAGACAGCACCCACTCCCACCAACAGACAGCCACACTGAGGCAGCACCCACTCCCACCAACAGACAGCACCCACTCCCACCAACAGACAGCACCCACTCCCACCAACAGACAGCACCCACTCCCACCAACAGACAGCCATACAGAGGCAGCACCCACTCCCACCAACAGACAGCACCCACTCCCACCAACAGACAGCCACACCCACTCCCACCAACAGACAGCCACACCCACTCCCACCAACAGACAGCACCCACTCCCACCAACAGACAGCCACACCCACTCCCACCAACAGACAGCCACACTGAGGCAGCACCCACTCCCACCAACAGACAGCACCCACTCCCACCAACAGACAGCCACACCCACTCCCACCAACAGACAGCCACACCCACTCCCACCAACAGACAGCCACACCCACTCCCACCAACAGACAGCCACACTGAGGCAGCACCCACTCCCACCAACAGACAGCCACACTGAGGCAGCACTCACTCCCACCAACAGACAGCACCCACTCCCACCAACAGACAGCCACACCCACTCCCACCAACAGACAGCCACACCCACTCCCACCAACAGACAGCCACACCCACTCCCACCAACAGACAGCCACACCCACTCCCACCAACAGACAGCCACACTGAGGCAGCACCCACTCCCACCAACAGACAGCCACACTGAGGCAGCACTCACTCCCACCAACAGACAGCACCCACTCCCACCAACAGACAGCCACACCCACTCCCACCAACAGACAGCCACACCCACTCCCACCAACAGACAGCCACACCCACTCCCACCAACAGACAGCACCCACTCCCACCAACAGACAGCCACACCCACTCCCACCAACAGACAGCCACACCCACTCCCACCAACAGACAGCACCCACTCCCACCAACAGACAGCACCCACTCCCACCAACAGACAGCCACACCCACTCCCACCAACAGACAGCCACACCCACTCCCACCAACAGACAGCCACACCCACTCCCACCAACAGACAGCCACACTGAGGCAGCACCCACTCCCACCAACAGACAGCACCCACTCCCACCAACAGACAGCACCCACTCCCACCAACAGACAGCCACACCCACTCCCACCAACAGACAGCACCCACTCCCACCAACAGACAGCACCCACTCCCACCAACAGACAGCCACACCCACTCCCACCAACAGACAGCACCCACTCCCACCAACAGACAGCACCCACTCCCACCAAC